>JAJAGP010004037.1:0-58431 GCA_025084515.1 Ancistrus triradiatus | reverse complement strand
GTCAATGAGCTTACAAAACAAATTTTGTGTTCCAATAATTAGTGCTAAAGGTATTCAAATGACAAGGGTGCCCAAATTTATGCACCTGCCTAATTTTGTTTGAATAATTACTGCACACTTTCTGTAAAACCTATAAACATAATTTCACTTCTCAAATATCACGGTGTTCATCTGCTATATGATATATTTACCTGAAATTGCTGAGCTGGGCAACCAATGATTTATAAAGAAAAATCATGAAAATTATCAGGGGTGCCCAAACTTTTTCATACCACTGTAAGTGTAAACATGTGGAGCCACACTAACACACCACAACCACGTCAGTGTCACTGCAGTGCTGAGAATGATCCACCACCCAAATAGTACCTGATCTGTGGGGATCCTGACCAGATTAAAGGAGACTAATAAAGTATGTAGAGAAACAGATGGACTACCGTCTGCAATTGTAGAACTACAAAGTGCAGTGACCACTAAAACTTACATAAAGAAGCAGAATATAAATAGACTAAGACTTTTACACAGCACTGTATGTTTACCAGCTTCTGGCTAACAGATACAGTGTCTGTGTACACAGCCCAACAAACATTTGGCAGCTAAGGCTGGGATGTTTTAGGCACAGCAGTTGGCAGGATCTGTTTATTTACATACTGTCCAACCAAATGAAAAGTCCCTGACACCAGAACGTTCTGGAAATGCTGCACATTACGAGTCCATAGCAAACACCGATCCAACTCGTACCAGCCCACTGCACACTACCATTATCATGTCAGTGTGACTGCTGTCTACCACCCAAATAATAACAGTTCTCTTACACTAATGGATGGGCTAGAGGGGGGCTGATAGACTGTGCGTAGCAATAGATGATTATAATCAGTAATTCTGCGTACACCTATATGGTAGATACACCTGATATTTGACCAGTACGACTAATGGAACCTCATTCCCACAGCTGCTTTTAAAACACGGACAACATTTGGACAATGCAGTCAACACACTTTCTGCCCTAATCGAACCCTACAGCATGCCATTAGCTTCTGTGCTGGCTCTCACTCTGGAGTCCCCAGTGTAAGGACTCTGTTTACATGAACCTCATGTTGCAGCCTCTGGTGCACACTTCCTGCTGCAAAAAGCACGGGTGAAGGAACAAAGGCATTAGCATGGAAATATTCAGGCATAAATGAAAGACAGGACGCACACACACACACACACACACCTAAGTCTGAGTGATTCATTTACGTGGGTTTCAAACAGCAACTTGCACCAATTTCTGTCTCAGCGAAAACACTAGCCAGAAAACTTCTGCCTACACGATGGACACACAAACAACTGTACTTTTCATGGTTCACATTTTTCTAGCTTTGACTAGGAATGATTCATCAAAGCGATCAGTTAAGGCATGGAATTGTGTGTTACTGGTTTAGCTTAAAAATTCTAAGACATGAAGCATTTAATGTAGGTATTAAGACAATTATGAATGGTGGCCTAGTGGGTAAGGTACTGGACTATGACCAAAAGGTCCAGGGTTCAAATCCCACCTCTGCCAAGCTGCCACTGTTGGGTCCTTGAGCAAGGCCCTTAACCCACAATTGCTTGGATTGTAAAACTGTATCAGTTGTAAGTCACTCTGTATAAGGGTGTCTGCTAAATGCTGTAAATGTAATGTAATGTAAATGTAATAAATGCATATGTTTCATAATGTACCACACAACCCCAAAGCAGAAAAAGTTGGGACCACTTATGTAATGCCGCCAAATCCTCCTCACAACACGTAAGACATTTTAGCACTGAGGATATCAAGCAATGACGTCTTTCAAGTCTTATTTTGTCTCAAGGTGTGCAGCAGTGCGGGGTTGTCGTTGCATTTTTCATTTCAAAATTCTCCACACATGCTCTATTGGGGACTGATCAGGACTGCAGCCATGCCTTTGTCATGTGTGCAGCATGTGGTTTTGCATTGTCTTCTAGGAAAATGCATGGACGTCCCTTGAAAAGATGTCGTTTTGAAGGCAGTTTATGTTGCTTTAAGATCTCAGTGTACTTTTCATTCTTTAATGCTGCGTCACAGAAGTGTAAATGACTTTTACCAAGGGCCCTACCCAACCCCATACCATGACAGAGTCTGGTTTTTGGACTTGTCACTTGTCTTTGGTCCGGAGCACACGGCGTCCATTTCTTCCAAAAAAGATCTGTTATACTGATCGTTCTGAGCACAATCCCCGTTTCCACTGTGTGATGGTCCATCCCAGATGCTCCCGAGCCCAGAGAAGTCGACACCCCTTCTGGACATGGTTAACATGTCAGGCTTCTTTTTAGCACAGTAATGTTTTAAGTGGCATTTGTGAATGTAACTCCGTATTGTAGTGCTTGATAAAGATTTGATGAAGTAATCCTTTGGCCATGTGGTTCTATCAGCTATTGATGAATGATGGTTCTTGATGCAGTTCCATCTGAGGGATCAGAGATCACCCCTTTTTACTTTAGGCTTGTGCCCTTACTCTTTATGTACTGAAATTCCTCCAGGTTCCATGAATCGTTTAATGATATTATGTACTGTAGACAGAGAAATATGCAAATTCCTTCCAATCATGCTTTGTAGAACATTGTTTGTAAGCATTTCGATAATTTTCTCACACACAGAAGACTCTTTTGTGAATACTGCTTTTATACCAAATCATGATTATAATCACCTGTTTGAAATCACATCATTATTTAGTATTTTATCTCAACACTAGCCCTAAATTGCCCCCATCAACTAATTTTGCAACGTGTTGCAGGCCTGAAATACAAGAATGGTTATATATTACCAAACAAAATGAAGTTGACCAGACAAAAAGATACAATTTCTTGTGTTCATACTGTCCCAGCTTATTCTGATTGGGGTTGTATGCTAAAAAAAACAAACACATTGGACAATTAACACCAGCTATAGTGGTCAGGCGTTATCAACTGTCAACACTGTGAAAATATGCTCTTGTGACAGGTTAGGTCATGTTCCAAAATGTAGTGGAAAGCCTAACTGAAAGACTACAGGGATGCTGTAACTGAAAATGTGTACCAGCTCTACATTAATGCCCATGGCATTGAAATATGTTCTACAAACCCATATGGAAGCACTTGGCCATGTGATTTAAATATATACTTTTTTCAGTCTAGTGTTGTTGACATTGCAAACCTATTTTTCTCCAACCTCCTTGTTGCTTACCCTTTTCTCGTCTTGTTCATCTCAGGAGACAGAAGAGGTCCAATGCACAGCAGCCTCTAAAATAAGCCCTGTCCCCAAGGAACAGTCTCTCCTAAACATTAGATGTTGCAGATCTCATAGTCTCCATGCTCTGTATAAGCCAACTGACATGTTCTGAGCAGAGGCATTCGTCCTGTTACCATCAGTACAGCAGTGGTTTCTGAAAAGAATCAGACAGTGTTATAAAGGTTAAACAAGACACACAAGCGAGCATGCGTCATTAACAATCTTTACAACTGTGACAGAAGTCTCTAGCTGGCCGGATAATAAAACCAAATCAAAGCTTCTAACACGTGGGCTATAAAATGGCAAAGGCTGCCCTACCTGATCAAGAGATGCTCATGACATTTTAGTGGAAATGTGAAATAGAATCAAATGTAATTAAACTACGGAAAGGTCACACATAATGTCGCAAGAACACGAGTAAGCCATCAATCTTTACTGGGCTTTAGTCACCATGGCCATCTGTATTAGAAACATTTAGACGCCTGGCTTTCAGACTGGATTTCTGGATTTCTATTTCTATAAGTGACAAGCCTTATTCATTGCCTTGCTGTGCCCCCACCCCTCCCACCACCAATAGCTCTGCACCGCCCCAGTTCCTACACACTCAAAACTTTAATAAATAAACATACCACATTGTTTTTAGGAGAAACCTTAAAGAACCTAGAAGAATCCCACAGACACTGGGAGAACATGACAAACTTCACAAAAACAGTAAACAGGGACATGGCACAGCTGTAAGGCACCAGCACTACCCGATGAACCACTGGACCACTCCCCCCTTTTTCATTTTCTGTATGAAGGTTTTTGTTGTGTATTTTTAAATCTTCTCCAGGCTGATGAAGGGAATTTGGCTTCCATGTCACATCTGCGTAGAAGCCATTATACAAACTAGGTCTTTGTGCACATTAAAATATAATGCACCAAGAAGGAGTTGTTGGAATCGAATTAAAGTTTATATGTTGAATGTAATGATGAAATGTACTCATTGGCAAAAAAAAATATAACGCATCCAGATAGAAATTTCGGATTGCTGCAAAACTCGGTATGCAGTTACAGTGGGGCAAAAAAGTATTTAGTCAGCCACTGATTGTGCAAGTTCTCCGACTTAGAAAGATGAGAGAGGTCTGTAATTTTCATCATAGCTACACTTCAACTATGAGAGACAAAATGAGAAAAAAAATCCAGGAAATCACATTGTAGGATTTTTAAAATTTTTAATTTAATTGTAAATTATGAAGGAAAATAAGTATTTGGTCAATAAATTTGGTTCAACTCAATACACTGTAACATAACCTTTGTTGGCAATGACAGAGGTCAAACGTTTCCTGTAAGTCTGTGTGTGGTCTGATTAGACACTCGGTCTTGTCACAAGAGGGCGTAAAAGTGCTTCCCCTGCTGCCCTGTAAAAAGGCTCTCAGAGGCTACTTCTGCTCTCTCCTTGGTTTTTTTTTAATTTTTATCAATGAGTGTATTATACAATCTTGACCTTTGTATATGGACAGGATTTGGAGTGCAAGAGACTTCATGTTGTTTGGTACATAAGCTGCAGCATATGGCTAAAAGAAGCAAATCAGACATCAGATTCATCAAGTACAAATAAAGCACTTTTAAGGGAAATGGAAACAAGAAAATCTGTAGGTCTGAAGACTCTCAGACAAGAACTGTGGAACCTCTGTGGAAAGGAGAATGACCACTGGGTCATCGGCAAACACAGAGCCCTGTACTAAATGGACAGGTTCCTTTTTTTAAAGCCATGAATATAAAAGCGTCGTGGATCTCTTTGATGATCCTTTCTGCGTGGCTTGGGCTTTTCATTTCGTCCTGCATTGCCTTCACTCTTCTCTTCCTTTCCTACATGTAAAAGATGGCCTCTGGCTTCTCTGCTGCTCACAAACCATCTGGAGCCTGCACTTGCTCGGCTTCGAGGCTGTTAATGGACCAGACTTCTGCTACGCTAGATATGAGATGAAATATCCCTGGAGCACAGCTAGGCTTACTCTGGGGTTGGTTTTCAGCTGAATTCCGATGAATTAGAGGGAAAGGTGACCTGATCTTGAACTTATCAGCAGAGAGACAGTGAAATCAGGGAACAGCTATTTCTAACTCATCGTAGGCAGGGAGGTTCACAATCCCGGTCCAGGGGAGCAAGTGTTTAAGTCATGAAAGCCTTAAACACAGCAGCTCTGCCAAGCTGCCACTGTTGGGCATACATTAAATATTTAGTTCAACCTTCCTCTAGTACACACTCTCTAAAAAATGCAGATGAGCCCCTGGTTTGTGGCTCTACAGACTCTAGAACTAATTCTGCACATTGTGTAATATCCGGATTAAAACATCAATTATGAAATAATTCAGATTGTGCAGGACACAAACGCAGATAATTACAATAAGTGGAAAGATTTGGCTCTGTGGGACTAATCAGAAGGTAGTTCAGATCCTCTGGCAAGATGCACTGTTGGGCCCTTAACCCTTTGCTGCTTCATAACAGTCTGGGCTATGCAAATAAAAATAATATTATAGTACTGTATGCTGGTGACAACAAAAGACTTATATTTTTTAAATAAGAAAAACACAAAACTAAAATTATAAATTATTATAAAATTATAAAACTATAGCTTTTTTAGTGTACGAAGAAAACAGTGTTCCACACTGTTCCTGTAACTGCTGATTTGAAAAGGCTAATGATTCAAACCTAGCTTAAGATTATTTATGAATGCAAATAATATTGATGTTGCTTTATCAACCACTAAGACCTCATTATGTGTTATTAGTGTGCCAGACATTTGATGTATCTACAGAGAGAGGAAGACAGAGGGAAGGGCAGACATTTAGTAAGCTGTACTATTTATTATTGTCGCATTATAACAGTATTACTACTATTAACATTTTATTGTTTTTGTTGTGTTGTTATTGTTATAATAGCCATTGGTGTTGTTACCATCATGTTCCCCTTGCTTTGGCAGTGAGAAATACCTTGGCAAACCCAAAGACAAACAGACAGGGACAAACCCAAAGTAAAACAGGCAGAGACAAACCAAAAATGACAAACAGTCAAAGACAAAATAAATGACAGACAGACAGAAATAAACCAAAACACAGACATACAGAGATAAACCAAATGACAAACAGAAAGAGACAAACCAAAAGATAAAAAACAGAGACAAACCAAAAGAGAAACAGACATGGTACAAAACAAAGCAGAGAAAAAACAGAGACAAACCAAAAAACAAACAGATGAGCCAAACCAGACAATGATAAACCAAAAGACAAACAGGCAGAGACAAACCAAACGATAAATAGACAGAGATAAACCAAAAAACCAAGCAGATACCAAAAGAGAAACAGACATTGTACAAAACAAAAAACAAATAGACAGACAAACCAAAAGACAGATAGATAGAGACAAACCAAAAGAGAAACAGACATGGTACAAAACAAAACAAAACACAAACAGGCAGAGACAAATCAAACGACAAACAGGCAGGGACAAACCAAAAGAGAAAGAGAAAAACAGACAAAGACAAACCAAAATATAAACAGACAAAGAAAACCCAAATGACAAACATTATGAGACAAACAGACATGGGACAAACCAAAAGAGAAAAAGACAGAGACAAACCAAAAAACCTACAGATGAGACAAACTAGACAATGATAAACCAAAAGACAAACGGACATGAGACAAACCAAAAGACAACTACACACAAATAAACCAAAAGTCAGACAGACCTGGACAACTCAGAAGAGAACCAGCGAGACAGATTATGGTGCTGCAGTGCTTAAGATACTGGACTGTGGACCAGGAAGTCAAAGATTCAAACATCATTTGCCAAGCTGGACCCATGAGCAACCCAGAGTGCTTGTATCCGCTTTAAGGCACTCTGGATAAGAGCTTCTACTAATTGATTAATGTAAATATAAATGGAGAGAGAGAGAGAGAGAGAGAGAGAGAGAGAGAGAGAGAGAGAGAGAGAGAGAGAGAGCGCATAAGTGGCTCCTATTTGGGAGAAAGTTGGACAAAGAGAAAAGAGGAGGGCAGAGCGTCAGAGGCGGGGAGAGAGAGAGTGAGAGAGAGAGACGCCGATTTTCATCCAGTTGCACATCAGGATCCGCCATCGTTCCTCTGAGCTGGAGGCGGCCGAGGAAGAAACGCTGTAGAGAGAATGGGAGTTTTATGAACCCGGGTTGCATCAGCACGGTGGAAACCAGAGGAATGCTTTCGTGATCGCGTTTTACAAGGCAACTTTGGATATTTTTTTAATAGCTGAATTGAATCAGCCACCCTCCGTCATCCGCATGCGCTCCGGAGCAGCGCGCTGATCGGCAGTATGGCCGCTCCGGGCGCACCGAACAGCGGCAAACGGGACGAGGCGCAGGCGCTGGCGCGGAGCTGCGCCGGGAGACCCGACTTCCTCCCGTGCGACGGTCTGTCCATCTGCGCCACACACAGCCACGGAAAGTGCTTCAAACTGCACTGGTGCTGCCACCTCGGCTGGTGCCACTGTGAGTTACCCCATTTATGCCTACATTAAAGCAATAGGCGAACACGGCTGCTTTACGCAAATCTCTGGGTTCTGTATCCGCGGTGCACGACGACATACAAAGTAATTACGGTGCATCTCCTAGTGTGCTCCTGAAATTATGTACAACCTCCTAACTCAGGGGGCATTATAGTGGAAGGAGACATCATTATTTTCCACTCGATTTTACACAATACACACTTTGATTAAACCCTTACGTACTACATAAGCTTGGGTTTGTATTCACAGTTTAGGATAAAGAAGTGCTTTGAAAGTTAATTATATTCCCTCTTACAATCAGTGGGGTAAAATCAACGGGTGATGTTTCATTGTTGTATATCCAAACACCACAAGCAGTATCCCTTATACTGAGACAAAGCTTTTACTCTCTTTTTACAGAAGAATAAGGACAGCTGGTCAGTGTTTAGGCAAGTCTTTGTCCTCTCTATCTGTAGTGCACTAGGATGCATGAAGTCCTTCATCTGGAAATACTTCAGAGCAATATTTACATTTCTATCATAACTCACAGGACACCTTAATCAGACTTTCCCTTAATCAACAGAGTAATGTCTACATTAATAAGTCAGTTTTTACAGTCTCATTAGGAAATGTTTGGTTTTGCCACTTCAGTATTAAACGTTCCTTAAATCATGATTATATTTGCAACTTTAAAGTGTAATATTGGGTCTGTACGCTGAATCTCACTATCATCAGTACTGCACTATAGCAGTCCTTAGAGCATAGTTTTTAAATCTCCTCCTTCATAATATGTAAAAGCCCTGATTAAGGGGCACTTAATTTGCAAACGCACATAAATTCACCCCGTGAGATACTTGGCACCTTTAGAGTAGGCAAATCTTAATTATTTCTTAATGAGTTAAAAAAAAAGAGCGATTTTTCCTTCCTATTTATTTTTAGAATCATAATGTCGTGTTTCCGTGGCAAGTACAATGGTAAACAAGTCGACCTTTCAAAAACAGCACTAATTTGTCACAGGGTAGAACTTGTGTAGACTGATCAAGTGCTTTTGATCCTAATGTAAGTAACAGGAATGAATCTGTACCGCTCCAAATTTAGACAAAGCAATTGACTAATTTCCTTCTCAGATCTGTATTGTTACAGCGGGGGTGAGGGGGTGTGGGTTGTGTTTTCCATGGGTGCACTGGCATCCCCTAGTCTTTGAACACAGAGTCTGTGTTTATTTTAAACAATAATATGAATTAAAACACAATATGAAAAGATTACAGTACAGTAACTTTGCAAGGGTTTGCTCATACTAGTTTTCTGGCATTCAGACATATTATATACACATTATCTGTATATAAGATGATTTCCTATCAATTCTTACAAGGTTAAAGGGATGGGTAAAGATAGGTAAAGTCTTATGTCACTGTTGAGCTGTGCGCAGCCTTTTCTTTTATGGAATGAGAAACTGCCTTTTATGTGACGGTGCAACACATTACCAGTGTTGAGCGATTTGATCGCAAATCAATATCACGATGAATTGAATATATTACCTTCATTACGATTAATGAAGGATTACATTGTTTTGGGGTGTTTTTTTTTTTTTTGCCTACATAATTCATTGACAGAGTTTGTGTTGTTGTAAATATGCTCAACTATTAAACCCAGGATATTGTTTTCTAATGAAAGACTGCATATCATTGTGATTTTCAAATAACTGAAAAGGAAGCACACAGAGGAACTATTTATGGTTATTTACTAGGGATGCACCGATATTGAATTTCTCGGGCCGATACGATAACCGATTTTTAGCACATTATTGTGGCCGATACCGATGTTAGAAACCGATAATTTAACCTCTCTGCATTTCAAATACAGTAAATCATTTTTGCAATAAAATAATAATAAACAAAACAGTTAAATCAGGAAAAAGGTTTAATTCCATTTCATTTTTTAACCTTCCTTGAAAAAGGTAGGAAACTTTTTTTTTTTTTTTTTTTTATAATTGGTACAGGCAGCAACAAGAACAAAGTGTGTAAGAAATCTTATGACTGAGAAGCTCCAAGAAAGACTAGAACTGCAGGCATAACTATACAGTCAGCATCATCAGATATTTTGCTTAATGAGTAACAGCCAAAAGAAAAATCAAAGAAATATTTATATGTAAATATATTCTAAACATCGGTTATAATATCGGTTGAAATTCTAATATCGGACCGATGCCGATATCTGAAAAAAGTCCATATATCGGCAAATAATATATCGGCCGCCGATATATCGTGCATCACTAATATTTACTGAATATTTCAACTGATTTAAATCCTTTATGATTTGGTAGCATGTGGCATCGACTATTACTTTCCATGTTGTGTAGCATTTTTAAGTATTTAAAAAAAAAAAGTATTAACAGAATTTTAATTTAAGGAACAGAAATGTAATTTTAATGGACTGATTATTTCGCTTTAGTCACTGTTGGGTCCTTCAGCAAGACCCTTAATTCACAACTGATTGGACCGTAAGACTGTATCAGCTGGAAGTCGCTCTGGATAAGGGCGCCTGCTAAACGGCTAAGTAGAAATAAAATATGAATATTTTATTTCTAACTTGTAACTGTTTGCATACATTTTTAAAGCTGAAAAGACTTCATCGTGTGTGTTTGTGGTTTTGAGTAAAGAAAAATCCTATCTTTTCAGTCTCATTTCCAGTTTTTTTTCTTTTGTATGCTGGTAGCTCTGTGGTGTTGATACTGTTCCCACGTCACATGGGGGTCCAGGGCGTATCCTGGATTACACTGGACGCAGCCAAAAGTGCTTCCTGAATGGGGACACCATGTTGATTTTTGCACAGGGCAAACATTTTGTTTTACATACAGGCAAAGTCAAACACATACAAAAATACTCCAGATCTCTAAAGGTTATGAAGCAAACACTTTAGGCTGACTCATTATGAGTTACAACTGTACCCATTTTGATTTCCTTACAAACGACTTACTCCTTTTTCACTCTTTCTACTCATTTCAAAGGACATTCAGAACGAGGTGCAAACTGATTTGCTTCTAAAGAACAAATTAGTTCATGATGAACTACTTAATGAGTCATGATGCTGGTAATTGCAAACTGATTGCTGTTTTGATAGGAGGACATTTCTCATGGAATCAATACAAGCCTGCTGATTTGAAGCCAGTCAGATGTTAAAAAAGCTTAGTGAAACGGTTTATATGATGCAGTCTGTTTCCTCACGGTCATTAACAGGTAATACGCTGCTGAAACGCAGTCTAAACTAAAGAGGTTTCATTTATTTTTAGAAGTGTAGATCTTGGCATGAACCCATAAAGCTGTTAGGCTGCTGATGGGAGGCTGCACAAAGTGCTAAGTGCAGGCGTGCCAATTGTGACACAAGCGATGTTGTTGTTTATATGCACAAGCCGGCCACTTTATTAGATACACCTCGAGAACTGCCTTAATTCTGAATCAAATTTTCCCATAACAAGCCATGTAAATAGAGCTGATCAGTTCCTTACCCCCCAAATGAGTGTTTTTTATATTTGTATGTAATCAATGATTAAAAGCATGAATACGGCAAAGGAATGTAATACAATAATAATCATCAATAAATACATGAAATAAGAAGATATGAAAGCGGTTAAGGTACTGGACTATGGACCAGAAGGTCCAGGGTTCAAATCCCACCTCTACCAAGCTGCCACTGTTGGGTCCTTGAGCAAGACCCTTAACCCACAATTGCTTGGACTGTAAGACTGTACCAATTGTAAGTCGCTCTGGATAAGGGTGTCTGCTAAATGCTGTAAATGTAAAAAATGTAAATGAAATAAATGAAAATAAAGTGAAACTACATGGGCACTGATGCGAACGCAGTGTATCACTGGGACACTGCGCCGAGACTGAGGGAGTGTCTGAAATCATACCCACTGATTGATATAATATACTTATACATAATATAATATGCCTATGAAATAGGACTACACCCTGTTCGCCTTCTTGTTCGCCGGCTTTGGGGTTTTATGGTGATTGACATACCGTTTTGGTGCATTATCGCCACCAACTGGTGGTTGGAAAATCGCATCATAGAGTGTTTTATTTAGGGTGCTGATGTGCGAAGTCGGAATTATTGTTCGAAATCGGGAGCCAAAAAAAAACAGACAGTCAGACAATTTTGTTCAAAGAGGCTTTCGAATTCCGAGGTTCCACTCTGTTAATTTAATTAGCTACTATTAGAAGAAACTGCGAGATCTCGTGTGTCATGCGACAGAGAGCGTGTTAGTGTGGTTATGTGAGTTGTAGTGTAGTTTTTATACCAAACACTAACAGAATGGTTAATGAGTCTGAATTTCTCATTTCAAAAATATGTATCCACATCTTAGTACCAGGTTCAAAGCAGATCTCTATGCTGTTAAACAGCCAGAGTTTATGGTAATATGTGGGATTTGCTTGCATTTCATTGAATGTTCAAATGAAAAATATATTCCTCTGTATAAAAAAAGGCTTTAATTCCAGTAATTTATCTCATTTTTAAAAATCAGCTAAATTAACACAAGTCTGTGGAACTTAACCTTTGGGAAGTATTCTTGTGAGACTGGTGACTTCACCCCTTTGTCAGCTATCTAATAAAGGGCATTTACACTAGAAGAGACAAAGGAGGAAAAACTTTAATCGGATTAAAACATACTTTATGTAGCCCAACCATAAAAAGCTTTTTATGTAACACCGCTTCAGACTAAGATATTAGGCTGGAAAATGTTGGCACGTTCCTTTAATCAGACTGACATTCTCCAACAAGTACAGCGAAGTTAAAACTCAGCATCTTTAAAACAGAACAGATATATTTCCATTAAACAACAAATTGCACAGTTGGGATTTTATCGCTGGTGCTAACGTTCAGAGCAGTGTACAAATGAGATCTGGGCCAAAGCCCAAACAGCTCCTGAGGGCATAATAACAGCGTTACATTTTATGTTGAGAGTTTTCCTACGTCTTGCTACCTAGAGCTTGGTATATTTCTGGGTTTTGCATGGACTAGCACCTAATTGAAGTCAATCAGAAGCTCTTCATGAGCTCTACGTTAGAGCAGGCAGTAATGTGCAGTGCAGGAGGAATGCAGTGGTAAGTTATGGGATTCCGCTTACACTGTAGGGACCAGATCTGATATCGTTATGCATCAACAGCTCAGGCTGGTTGTGGTGATGTAATGGTGTGGAGGATATTTTATATATATTTATTTATATGAATTTCTATACGGAAAAATTGAAGACTATATATAAAAAATATCTCTATAATATATACTCATTGATAAAAAAATAAAGCGCCAAGATAGAAATGTCGGATTGCAGCAAAACTCGGCATGTAGTTCTGTCTCAGGCAGATATGGACATGATTACAGGTGTGGTCTGATTATACACTGGGTCTTGCCACAAGAGGGTGTAAAATTGCTTTCTTCTCTGCTCTGAGTTCTGAGTGGCTACTTTTGGGTAGTGTACCACTTGGGGACAGACTTTGAGAGGAGGTGCATCATTGGACAGAGAGAAGCAGGAGGTCGTTTCGACGAATTGGCTGTTAGGAGGTGTTGGGAGCAGTGGTTCCATAAGGGCACACACGGCCAACAGGCTTCGGATGACCCAGACAGACCACCAGTAGCGAGGATCGTTTGATCTGCTGACAAGCACGAGCAGCTCCCACAGTTTCATTTTCCACCATTCAGACACAGGTGGCACCTTCTCTAAACACCCCCGTCTCTGGCCGGACCATTTCCAGGTGCTTAACAGAAAGAAACTTGTCATGGTCCCATTAGGTGACCTGCCTTTGACAGACAGTCACGGTCATCTTCATTTGCCATGATTTCATGAACAAGAAACCTGGACTGCTACGGACTGGAACTGCATTGTCTTCAGTGACGAATCCAGGTTCTGTTTGGGATCCGACAATGGTCGGGTTCAAGTTTGCAGCCTCGTGATGAGCATTTCAATCCTGCCTTTGCTGTGGAGCGACACACTGCACCAATTGCTGGTTTGATGGATGAGGTTCTACAGGCCATGCTGCAACATCTTTGGGCAAATGTGCCACAGGATACCATATGGAACCTCTCTGCCTCCAGTGCCCAATCGTATCTCATCTTGTATCCAGGCTAGAGGTGGCCTAACAGGGTACTCCTTTCAATTGTACAGTTTTCCCAAATAAACTTCTCCTTTTGATCTAATATTGAAATACTTTACATATATCATCGTTACATTCACATATATAAAGTTTCATTAGATTCCAACAACTCTTTCTTGGTGACTTTTTTTTGGTCAATGAGTGTATTTATATTTGAGAATCCGTGGTCACCCGAACACATTTATCACGTCACTCTCAGTCAGGCCGAGACCAGATCGGTTCTGCTTTAGAAATAACAAAGGCCTTTCTGTTGAACAGTACAGTCACTGAGAGGAACGTGCATCATGTGACTGGGACTGAAAGCACGTTTCTCAGATTGTTGTCACCTCCTGAGGGTAGCAAACATCTCAGAGTCTGTGTGTATTTGTAACAGAGAGCCACAGAACGATGTGTAAACAGGAAGTTGTAATGTGGAGATGCGTATTCCTTTGAGAGAGAAGCAGCGAAGGAAAAAAAAAAAAAATCAGGTCATTCAGCAGGGTTTTTTTTTTTTGTTTTCGCTGTTGTCATCATCCTCGTAGCTGCTGATGTTTTGATGAGGAGTTGAATTAGGACAGTTTTTTTTTCCTGCAGCAACAGCTTTTAATTTGCTCTCACAGGCAGGCATCCTGTTTCTGCTCGCGCCTCGAGTGTCACCATCACACTACACGTCTTACGCTGAGGAGTGGTGCAGAAGAAATGTGCTACACGTACATCTCTTTTCTACTTGCCTGTACTTGGGAGCTTTCTCTCTTCTATACAGTTGAAAATTTCAATAACAGCTACTACTAGCGTTATGAAATATCGCTCGTGTTTCCAAGTGACTGTTAAGGTTCAGAAACTCTACTACAGAGCGGTGTGACCTTTTCTGAGAGCTGTCATGCTGCTCAGTGTAATAACCCACTAACACCTGTATCAACATCAAATAAAGCATGGGATATAGATATATGCATGGTCATAAGTATTCAGACCCTTTGCTATGACATATATTACCTCTGGGGTCCTCCTGTTTCTCTTGATCACCTTTTAGATGTTTCCACACCCTGTTTGGAGTCCACCTGTTGATTGGACATAATTTGGAGAGTCACACACCTGTCTGTATAAGGTCTCACAGCTAACAATGCATATCAGAGCAAAAACCTAGCCAAAGGCAACACAGGAGTGGATTAGGGACAACTCTGTGGGTTCTGAGTGGCCCAGCCAGAGCCTCGACTTGAACCCAATCGAACATCTCTGGAGAGACCTGAAAATAGCTGTCCACCGATGGTCCCCATCCAACCTGACAGAGCTTGAGAGGATCTGCAGAGAAGAATGGAAGGAAATCCCCAAATCCAGGTGTGCAAATCTTGTGGAATCATACCCTTGAAGGCAGGAGGCTGTAATCGCTGCCAGAGCTGCTTCAAGTACTGAGTAAAAGATCTGGATACTTATGTCAACGCAATATTTTAGTTTTCCTTTTCAGTAAATTCACAAATTAAACATTTTTGTCATTATGGGGTACTGAGTGCAGAATTGCTGTGGAAAAACAGGTTTTTTTTCCAATTTTAGCACAAGGCTACAACATAACAAAATGTAAAAAAAAAAACTTAAAGGGTCTGAAGACTTTCCGAATGCATTGTAGCTCCAGAACCAACAGACCTGACCTAGAAATAGCTAGAGTAGGTGAAGCAGCGCTTCCCAATGCTGAGCCCGTTTGTTCGTATCCCGCCTCTGGTGAGGTGAAGTCTTTTTGTTAGGGAGTTGAATTACAGTTCCTGGTAAGGTTAACAATGCCTTAAGTCCAGCTCTTGGTTCATAAGCACTGTGTAAGTCCAGTTGTAGGGAGGCTTTGTTTTGGCACTGTTTCTGGTCTCCATGTATATTCATACAGTTTCTCCATTGGTGGGCTCTCGAGTCTCAGTGCTCCTTGGGGTGGGGTTGGGTCTGCAATTGTAACTTAACCAGACCAGGGGTGCCTCGACATTACACCTAGTAGCGATTTAATTACAAATCAGTTTCTGTATTCGAAACTGTTCCCTAATCACTATTCCATAAAGTAAACAATTTCACTCTTCAAATGGGGAGCAATATCACATTAAGCTCATTCACATTCAGTGAGTTCAGGCTTCAGGTGATTAGTGTGGTGATGCATCAAACTTGCCTCATATTGCTCGATTTAGCCCCAACTTTCTTCACACGTACTGTGCAGACTCTCCTCGATCACCCAACCTTCTGCAATTCATTTTTTACAGTTGAAATATGGAAGGCGTTTACATGCATGTAATAATCCGGTAACTGCAGGGAATCAGATTTTGTCAGTAGGAGGCATCGCAATGCAAAGACAGGACAGTGTCTATCATCGGGTGGGAAAATACATCGTCTAGATGGATTATGTGTTCTTGATTATACCGCCATTGAATGAAAATCTCAGTGCGAATTCTTCCAATTTATTTTAATTGCAAGGGACTTTTTACAAGAAAAGTACACATTATATTGAATGATATTGATTAGTTGTACTTAAGAAATGCAAAGGAATGTTTTCACTTGGTTAATTAAGATATGGTGAAGCTACAGTAGAGCATTTGTTTACAATTTTAAACCTCTGTTTCTAGTCGTTTGTTTTAATTGCAGGAGACTAAAGGTTTTTTGTTTAAAAACGTATTCAAGAAAATGTCTTTGTTTTGCATTGTTTACACTTCAGAAATAAAAAAGCTATGTATTATCGAATGTAAAATCAATAATCGTGAGAAAACTCAGTATCGTGAATCAAACCGTGAGTAGTGTATTGTTACACCCCTGTTTGTCAGTAGTACAATCAACGAGCATACATGCGCTTCAGTAATAAATTATTGGGAAACCTTTGGGTTTATGACTCGGGTAGATTTTTGCTTTACAAATCCGAAATTTTTAATTTCCTTGAACAGAAACTGTGTTTTGTTGTCTCCACAAAAGTGTTATGGAACAAAAAGACGCATTGTGGGTGCTGCGTTTAATTCCAGGGCTGTCAGATCCCGCAAGAGAAGCATGCACAAGGTCTACGTAAAAAAAAGCCCAAAAGAACCGGAAACTTTTAAAAAATTAAGATCTCGTAGTCTTTACACGGACCTGGCAACCATGTTCGATTTTGGATGTCGCTGAGAAAAACAATTGAAATCAGATTAAGTATCTGCATGCCCTGAGAAATGAGATTACTGGAGTAAAATCCAGGTCTTTATATCAAATTTCTCACTGATTTCTAGATCAGAGTATACGGTTTACAAGACCATTAGAATCATCAGATAAGTGTAGAAATCCAACAGGGATCGGCTTATGAAGTGCAAGTAATTAGACTCATTGTTATACATTCACCTCTGGTCAAGCACCTAGGGATGCCATGCGGAATTTTCAGCACAAGTTATAAAATGTGTATCGAATATCGCCACTTCGCAACCATGTTGTAGTTTTGCAGACTCACTAAACTTTAAAGTAAGTACACTTCAAAGAAAACGCTTGTTGAAATGTCCTACGTTAATGAATTACAATCATGAACAGACAACGTGACAATTGTTCTCGTCATGTACAGTCAAGGTTTCTAAAAGGCATATGTACCTCTGAGTTGCCTGGAGTCAGGTGTACCTGGTAATGAGATGAGATGAGACAGGATGTGTGTATACATCAGATAGGTGCCTATCCTGGAGAACACAGGGTGCAAGTGTAAGCATGCCCTGGATGGGACACCAGCCCAACGCTGTGCTGGCAGGGGTGGCTGTTTCATATGTATGATGTCCTGATAAAAGAACAACAACAATAATTAAGGACATTTTGTATTGTTGGTGCTCTTGCTAGTGGGTGTCCTGCATAACAGGAGAATGAATTTTGATGGGGGTGAAACAGAGCCCAAGGGTAAAAGCAAAGAATGTGGATAAAAACAGCACTAAACACGAATGGTATTATGAAAGGACAACGCAGACAGCTCGTATGCTTCGGCAGAAATATATACTCCCCAGACAAAAATAATAGTAATACCTCCACAAATTCACCTGAGACACCTGAAAATTCAGCCACTTCCTTCATACTATGGCCTTTGGCACGTCCAAATGCAATCACTCGTTTTTTGGCAATCATTAACATCTGCTTTGCGACCCATTTTCCACACATCGAACGAAACATTCACTGTACCACCTCTTCTCAGTCTATGAATCCCATCGCACACCCTGTAGGTATTTATAGCCCGATCATCCTCGTGCAATGCAGGTACTACCACCTTAAACATGTAAGGTGACTCATTTTTGTTTGGGAGTATATAAGGCTAGGTTTAGAGGGGAAATTAGTCACTTCATTACCAAAACTGTGAAGCATGGTGGAGGAGGCATCATGGTTTATGGCTGGTTGACTGCCTCTGGACCTGAAAAAATACAAAGGGAATACATTTTATTAATTAACACAGCCGTTAAGGGTACATTAAAATTTGAACATGAAATGCAAGAACAAGTGTGGACAGTGCTTAGGGTTTTGAAGTACAAATCGTAAAGCTTATTTCCTGCCTTCCTGGCCTTTTCACACCAAGTCCGATTTTTGTGGACGGAAAAAACTGCACATCAAGTTAAGAAAGAAAATGCGAATATTATTAATGCCATCCTTGCATTTGCATTTACAGCATTTAGCAGACGCCCTTATCCAGAGTGACTTACAATTGGTACAGTCTTACAATCCAAGCAATTGTGGGTTAAGGGCCTTGCTCAAGGACCCAACAGTGGCAGCTTGGCAGAGGTGGGATTTGAACCCTGGACCTTTTGGTCCATAGTCCAGTACCCTAAACACTAGGTCACCACAGTCCCACACACCAAGTCCGACACTGATGGACTGCGATGCAGCATAAAATGTTTAATCGGAGCCTGTTCTAATGTCTGCATTGTTTGGATGCGTTAAAATCAGGCCGACCAATGAGAGCTCTGTTGCCGGGCAGAACAGCTCATCCTGCTAGTAGCAGAGCACAAGAGCTTATAGGACAAGCAACATGCTGACTATAAAAACATGGATATTAAAGAAAAGATCAGGCGGAATATAACTGAAAGGCTATATCCATGTCGACGTGAAAAAGACACAACAAAATCTCAGTGGCACATTAAGAGAAGGGAAATTAAAGAAAGCAAAAGCGGACAGGGAGTTTTCAGACAGTCAAAAATGTAGCGCACGTGATTTGAAGGTCCCACTACTTTAAAAACCGTACGAAAAAATGTGAAACCGTGCAAAAAAATCGTACTCGATGTGAATAGGTCTCAAGTGCGTCTGCTAAGTGCTGTAAATGAACGTAGTGAATAAAGTGTAATATGTTCAGTTTGAAGCATTTTATTGCTCACTTTTACATATTAAATTGGCTTCATATGCTAGTTTTTAGTGTTTTGAGAAGAATACTACATCAAATTGCAGTGCCATTTGGGTAAGATCTGCACTGTGATTGGCCTCCAAGGTCTCATCTGACAAACCTTTTCATGAGCTAATAAAGTATTGGAACAGCAGTTAAGTCTGCATCAGGGACTGACCGGGGCATGCTGAAAGCAGTATTGGAATTCAGCCCTGGAAGCTCCATTAGCTGCTCATTTTCTCTGGCTCTGTCTCTCCTGATTCAGCTCATTAGAAGCTTTGAAGTCAGTCACCGAACCACTAATGTGCCAGGACTTGGATTACGGTGTCTTTATATTGGCCTGAATCTTTAACCAGCATAACTTTTTGTGACATTGTGGTCGGAGTGAGCAAAAAGCGTACATAGATAGGTCTGAGCCTCACATTGTAGCCTTCCACACATCGGCGAGCCAGACAGCTATTCAGTATTCATTCTTTTTAATATTTTATGTAGTTATAATGCAATAATTCTGTTGCTTTTTTAAAATACAAGCTGTCTGTGACTCAGTCTTCAAACCTCTGCATTCAAGTTTTTTCAGTGAGTGGGAAGTTAAAAGTGAAGTCATCCTTCAGAGAAAATACAAAGAAAGCAAAATCAAACAGAAAGGTCAAAGAAAAACCAAGTCAAAGTTTGTTAGCACCTAGCTAGCTGACTAATGCCAATGCCAACGCTATCTACATAGACTCTTGTTTGTTTAAGATATGACAGGTTTGGCTAGTGATGAATAAATCGGATGATACAACGATCCAAATAGAGAATCTGCTACTTTTTCATTTAAAATGTGAGGTAATGTACTATATTTATGTGTACTTATTAAGGTATATCCATATTTTTTTTCAATACATTTTTTTTTGTACTAACACTGACATTTGGCAGCATTTTAAAATGGACGCCTAAGGTTATCTGCACATTTGTGAGCTTCCCTGGCTCTAAATCGCCTGCACCTGCTACAGCTCATTAAGGACTCTATAACTGCCAGTGAACCATAAACTGGATCTGAAACTGGAACTGGGAACCACTGTTTTGTTAAAAAATAGGCAGAAACCGGTGAATATGCGTCAAGTAGGCTAATTAGCATCTTTAATATTTTATCGAGTGTAGAGTAATTAAAGAATTGTGCTTCTTGAATCTTTAAAGCAATCACATGCGTCTCATACCTACTGTGTCCAACAGCACTTGTTTTTTCCCCACTGAGTCCTGTTTGCAGTCAGAGGAAGGAAGTTACACAACAAGTGGCAGGAAGTTTAAATGTGGCCTCCAGTCTTATTACAATCGCTTCTCTTTTATTCACAAAGGTCAGTGCAATCTGGCCCAAAACGTTTAGCCTGCGACATTCAGGTCTTTCCTTTCAAGCCCGACCTTTCCTTTCAGAATAAATGGCAGGGACGAATCGTTTGTCCTTTTGGATTTCCGCCTTTGCTCGTACTCGGCGCTCCCTCAATAGAGGAGGAAACCGCATGCATAAATTGTACATACATAAATAGCTACGTAATTCAGAGCTTATTAGCTCACCCACACAACTCACAGCGCGTGGGATGTTATTTCCACACTGATCTGTTTACTACCATTGTTGCTATCATGCTAGACAATCTGGCACAACACTGACCTTGTCATTCTGAGGTCACATGAGGTTATATTAGTGCCGCTGTTAACTGGTTGTAAACTTGACACGCTAATATCACACTAGCAGCCCTACCGGGCAGAAACGTTTTGTATCAGAGGCCATCGATGCGATAAGTGTGGGGAAACTAATGCCGATTCCCTGAGCATTTCTACATCTGAATGGACTTCTCTTTAGAGCAGTGGTTCCCGAACGTTTTTCCTTGGAGCCCCCCAACAGGTATCTAAGAAAAGCTACAAACCCCAGACTGCACACGGACATAGGCCGAAAGAATAAAGTGATTCATTGCAAATATTAACATAAATTCTAGCTTTTGTCCTTTTCTCTGGGTCCATTTATAGATTTTTTCCTTTTTGGCTCCATACTGAGAATACAGACTGGTACAATCAAACGTGCTTTAGCATCATTCATGTTTAATAACCTGGATGACTGAATGTTTTTGGACAGTGTGACATTTGAAAGACGAAGATTCCACAAGATTTTCACACTAGGAAATAGGAAAAATTAAAGTCCATTACCAGACAGAGAACCCCAACAAAAAGAAATAAACCATAAGTGGCAGCACCAGCCAAACTAAAGCTTTTCTTAAATCCAATAAATAGATGAGAAAACCATTTCAGTTCATCTATCTAACTTTAATTCTTAGAACAGATTGAAAAATCATAATATTCCACAATCATATAAAGAAATCTTAGAAGTATTGACTGCATTTGAGATGTTTTCACTGTTTCAGGAAGGTTATGGGGCAGCAGTCTCCCCCAGGTCCTAGTGCCTCAAATTTAATTACATTGCAAATATGGAGAGAGGGGCCATGGTTGAGAAGAAAAAAAACTATTGACGATGTAAATTAATAATGCGTGTTTATTTGGGGGGCTAGAGAACATATAGCCCCCTAAAACAGCTCTACCGACATCTGTGTGCAGGCATTAAGATAACTGGATGAGGTTAAAGAGTCGGACTGCATCAAAACGGAGCAACGAGACGCTTTTTGTTGAGCTGAAAAGGTGGAATTGATTTTAAACATGAGAAATGCTGCAGATACAGGTGTCATTTAAGATAATACCATAACTCTTATGTTTGGCCCTGAGTTAAGAGCAGTAAAAGGAAAGCTTGTCCAAGGTTAATTTATTCAAATCAAACAGAACTGCTGGCTCTGAATTATGCCAGGCTTTCAAAGCAAAACGAAATTCACACCTTGAATATTAGCCGTAAGGCCAGTGATGGACTGTATATAGTGAAATAAAATAAAAGTGCCTGTGGTAAAACCAGCTTCAAAGCAGGCAGAGAGAAGCTGGAGAAAGCAAATACTGTACCACTTTAAATACTAAAAAGGTCAGGCTGTCTGAGTGAAGTAAGCAAGCTTATTTAGGGGGGAAAAAGCAAAGAACAAAAGACAGAGGAAAATTCAGAGAGAAAGAGATGGGAGGCGTGACAGGAGACAAATGAGCTCGGTTCCCTTGGGCTTGCAGAAAACTGGTCTGTAACAGAGGCTTCCTGAATTAACAAGCCAATCAGTATTAATGTATTCAAGGTCTGCAACTGCGTGGGCATCTTTGTGTGTACACATGTGCGCCTGTATTACACTTATTTCAATTTCAATGGTCTATGAATATGAAGGTCTGCATTAAACAGCATCTCAGCTGGCTCATTGTTGGGGTTCTGCACCTGCCAGTCCCTGAGCCCTCAGTTGTTTTGAATTGGGGTAGAATTAAAGCACACTTTTGCAGTATATCCTAACGTTTCTAATAATTCTATAAAGTATTTTTTATGTATTGCAAGGCTAAGAAGTACAGTAGATTTACTGTGGTCTAGCATGCCTACTTTTTATTTTAAATTTATGCCAGAAGCCCACGCTGATCCTCTACCTCAGTGCTGGATTGGTATATCCAATATGTAAACAGCTTTCGTTCAAAATACTGTGTAGTGTGAATAGTAGACAATGGGTTGCCATGCCTATTGGTGTAATACTGTCATTTTGGTGCAGCTCAGCTTCCATCCTGCTTTGTTGCTGGCAAATATTGAATGCTGTACACTTTTAAAACTGTTGGCCTTGGCATTTTGCACAGTGTTGAATCATACATTCGTTTTATTCAGAGGTTTAAAGACTGCAGCCAGATTGCACTGACTCATGTAAGTGTCAAGAGAATGAATCCAATGTAGTCCAGTCTTTCGAATGTGTTTGTAGCCCTTGGGTCTGTATTTTAGGTCGGCTTGTTTGCGTGATACGTTTTTTTGGAGAACTGTGAAGAATTTGATTGACACATGACAAGACCTATCACTGAGACAGACTGTTCTGCTTTTCCATTTAGAAAAAGTGTGTTTGCAAGTCACCATCTCTTATGCTTTTGTCCTATTTTTCCCTTTCATTTTCACTTAGTTGACTTTAATTTCAAACTAACATGACACTGTAGCGATATATAAACCATATGCTTTTGTGTAATATTGTTAGACAGGGTAGGGAATTGTTACCGTTGCATAACAACAGTATTTGGCGGAAGGTATTGTCAGTATTAAAGCTGATCAGTATGAAATTCAGGGCTTCTTTGTGGAGTTATGCTTCTTTATTTTGTTGTAATCGTGAATATCATCATGGCTGTGATGATCTATGGCACCTGCCTTTGGCTGTGATTCAACCAAATCACAGTCGCAATAACACACTCCCCTCGTATGTTCTATTGCTTAAATACACCTTAAATAGTAGGAAAAATAGAAAACCAGTATGTGTCCATCAGTTCTGATACTGTGTTGGTCCACCACAAATAAATAATGTATGGGAAACACTGCTTGTTATATAAAGAGGTCTATTTTGGTTCCAAGATCAATGACGGAGCAGAAACTGGAACTTAATTTCTGCAAAAATGGTTCTTAAATCACTACTGTGTATTGGCGATCTCCATGAAACATGCGATACACATGTCTGGGGGCTCACTATGGGCAAAATCTTCATTGGATACCTTTAATGCAGGTCTGAAACGGTTAAATAATTGGTTTTGGTGGCTTTGAAATGTTTTTCAGCAGTGCCAAATTGTTTTATATTGGCTTCTAAAGAGCAAATAAATGCAGTTTCAGTTTTAAATGATATACTGTGTTCTCATTTTAGGGAAAACACACTCTTTGATCCCTGGGTCAAATGTAAGATTTACCTACCAAATGTATTATCAAAAATATTTGCTACAGTACTCAGTGAAATAAAGGAATGTAGTCCCTGGTGTGTTAATACAGGCTATGAGGTCTTACCATGCTGTGGAAGTAAGAGCAGAAATGGTATTTGTGTTATTAAAGAATAATGTTTTGTGCTGCTGAGTTAATGTTATATTAGAGTCTCCAAAAGCAATTTTGGTGTCTCGTTCTACTCATTGCAAAAAAGAAAACGAAAAAAGGGAGTAATAAGAGGCACTGGAAAAAAGTACAAACTGACATTTCTAGAGACAAACAATGGTCAGAGTGGCTTATCTGACTTTCGGGGGTCCTCCTAAAGCCAAATGGTAGCTGTCATGCAACTGGGAGTTAAATGGGACGGAATAGGGTTAAACAAATCGCAGTTAAGACTAGGCTTAGGTTAATAATCGTATTGAATATTGCAAAAATTTAAATTATCGTTTGTTCTTCGTATTGTACATTTTATGTAATAGAACACTTGTTGGTTATCAAGTTTGCACTTCGGCTTTGTTTGACTGTTGCTTTTCTTCGGTCATTATATTATGTAATAGGAGCAGCTCTGGTGGCTCAGTAGTAAGTGTCAGCTGTTGGAACCAGCAGTTCCTGAGTTTTTAGGTTCGAATCCTGGGAGGGCCTTACAACATGAAGTTAAGGCGGTATGCTTTTGAAACCCTGTGATGGGCGGGCACCCTGTGCAGGGTACCTTTGCCTGCGACTAGTGAATTTCGGGGGTTAGGCTCCAAACCCTGCCCAAATCCTGACCAGGGTATGTGGGGATACATTGGGATGCTTTTCTTTGCTTTACTATTCAGTAGAAAATACTGGACTTAATTATACATAATAGAACAGAACAACGAATTAAGTACACACATACAAAGTTTGAACTCCATTTGAAAAAATGGTAACGTATATTTCCAGTATGGCACCAAATTCTGGGATGAAAGTACTTCTGTTATATGAGATCCACTTTTCTGTGGAAAATAAAATGGACGAGTTTAAAAGAAGGATGCTAGCGTGGCAGTATTGTGGAAGATGAATGAGGATAAATTAACATACATTACAATGGATGACAAGCAGTGAAACAGGAAGCAGGCCTGATCAGACATTTGCTATATAAATTCATGCAGGTTTGATGACAGAGAGAGACAATCCACTCTATCAACCTGGCATTAGCTCCTTGGCACGGTGTGCCAATCGCCATCAAACTAGGTTGCAATCATATGAGTGCGATTTCAGACACACCCAAGTCTCAGCCCAGTCCATACAGTCTTACAATTTTTGGGTTTTTGCTCAAGAACCCAGCAGTGGCAGCTTGGTAAAGGTGGGATTTCAACCCTGGACCTTCTGGTCCATGTTCCAGTACCTTACAAAGCCAACACAGTCCCAAAGTTAAAAATGATCTAAAGTCAGTACATCTTGAAATATATTTAAGGAATACTGTGGTGGCACAGCAATTGAGGTACTGCACTATTCACCAGTAGGTCTGCCAAGCAGCCACATTTGCTTGGATCATATGTTGTATAATTGAATCAGTTGAAAGAAGCTCTGGATAACAGCATCATTAAGTGCTTTAAATGTACAAATAATGGATTATCTAATATTTTCGCCCATGCTAGTGTAGATGTTTCCCTGTCATGAGCCTCTGCTACCAACGTAGCCGAAGGGCTGCTGATCTTGGTCTCGTACTATTTAGTCCTTTTCTTGGCTGCTGTGTTTTGCAATTGCTTTGATCTCAAATCTTGACCACAGCACTGCTCTGCTGCTGATTCTCTTTCTTATTCTGTCACGTATTCTCCCTCACAAACACGCTGAGGTGATTGTGAGGTGAGCTGAGGGTTTGGAATGAGCTCGGCCTTGTCTGTCTAATACTGACAAATGATCCACGCTGAGCCTTTGTACAGCCTCTCATCATTCCTCATACACATCTGCCCCGAGACATCAGCCAAGGGAACAGTACGCTCTGTAATTATAACCCAGTGAAGGAGAAGTGAGGAGAGGACGAGAGATCAGAGACAGAATGAGGAAGAGGCTACTGGTGTTGTTTCAGAGAACCAAAGACCTTATTAGAAACCGTCCAGCGTTTCCACCAGTTCAAGAGCAGAACCAGCGCTCCATCAGATATGCTCAGGTTTGACAACGCATTTCTTAAAAGAAGTGATATTAGCAGTATATTTTGCAAGGAACCTCATGTTAGGTCAGTGCTTTTCCCGGTGATATTGTTATCACCGCGTTAACGCTCTAGACTACTAATCAGTTCATCTCCACCACGCTACTACCGTTCAACCTGTTGGATTAGCAATATTACACTGACATAACTGGAAGTAGGTGGGGTTTTGAATATACAGATAGCGCTGTTTAACCACCATCCGATCAACATCCGTTCACTTTATTGACCAAGGTCTTAACAATTATAATAAATAATAGGAAATAAAAATCTGTCTTTTAAACAATTGTTGCACAAGAAAACAAGAAAACAGGTTTAGCATGGGCATTTGTACCGCCATAAATATTACTAATGTCAAAATATTTTCATGAATATTGATTTGAATAAACAGTTTGGTGGCCTAGTGGTTAAGGTACTGGACTATGGACCAGAAGGTCCACAGTTCAAATCCCACCCCTGCCAGACTGCCACTGTGAGCCACAATTGCTTGTTTTGTTAGTGTATCAATTGTAAGTCGCTCTGGATAAGTGCGTCTGCCTAATGACCTAAATGTAAACTTGACAAAACTATTGTGGACTGTGGTAGCCCAGCGGTTAAGGTACTGGACTCTGGACACTGTTGGGTCCTTGAGCAAGGCCCTTAATCCACAGTTGCTTGGATTGTAAGACTGTATCAATTGAAAGGCGCTCTGGAAAGGGCGTCTACTAAAGGGCGTAAATGTAAGCCTAGACATGCCGAGCGCCAGTCATTTGACCACAGTGACTTCTTACTAATAGTGCTGCACTGGATTTACCTACTATAAGGTGTTTAAAAGGCGATATTTCATTGCCTGTTCTAGAAATTAGTGTTTCTCAAAGTGGACTCATTCCCTCTTGGTTGCGTGCAGCCAGCAAGCAAGAAAAAACACATTTTAAATGGTGTGTAACCTACAGTCTCCGTAGGTTCACTGAAAATACAAGTTGGGTTGTACAACAATTGAGTCAAAACACTGTTTTGCGCCATCTACAGGATGTATTTTCAGTGAACTATGTGGAATATCGCAATATGCATCGAATCGCATTGTATTGTGATATAATCGCATCGTGACTTATATCGTGACGCGTATCGTATCGTGAAGTCCTTTCCTATGTCCACCCCTAGTTATAACTACTACAGTGGTACAATCCAAGCAGTTGTGGGTTAAGAGCCTTGCTCAAGAACAGTGGCAACAGTGGCAGCTGTGCAGAGGTGGGATTTGAATCCTGGACCTTCTGGCTGCTGTTATCTGAACATTCATTAACTGAACCCACTTCCTGAAAAGCGGGTCATTGTGATCACACGGTTCGACAGAGGCACTGCTGGGAGGCACACAGGTCATGAATGAAGAATTGTTCAAATGAAACTGCCACAAATTGCTTTTGTTATTATACGACACAATTGGTGTGAAAACTGAGCCAATTTTGCCAAAAAAGGGATGTGAGAAAAAAAAAAAAAGAGGAAAACATTAGGAGCACAGAGTGTTCAAAGGAAAGGGTGACAACAGACACAGAAAGTGAGATAGATTAGAAATGGAGTAAGGAATGTAAGAACTAGTAGCCTCGATCTGATCTTAGACTTTGATCACTCTCATACAAATATCATCTTCTCCTGAAAACCACATGAACACGAATACAAACAGAGTGAGAGAGAGAGACAGAGAGAGAGCAGACAGATAAACATTTTCACTTCTGCTTTGGCTGTTATTCGCCCAAATTAGGAAAAAAACCCTTCAGCAAACTCAGCAAAAACACAGCTGTGCTCGCTCTCTAATGGATCCAGCTAGACATATTCTCCCACATCAACGCGAGCAGGTCGTGGAAATTGAGACACAGGCATAAAAATAATGCAGGATTGGGTTCCCCTAGGTTGCTTATTCAGGCAGCATCATCTCTTCCACCGTAATCCCCTGCCTGTTGTCATAATCCATCTGAAATCATTTTGTCTTGCTGCGTTAATGCCCTGGTAGGAGGTTGATAGGACACAGTGTAGAACAGACTGGTAAATCCAGCTTAGTCTCGTCAATCGGAAAGCCAGTCGCAAACCATTCTCTGAGACTCGGGCTGTTATGGAGTTACTCTTTAATAGGGGTGTGCGGTATGTATCGTCTACGATTCAATTCGATTCACGATACAGAGTCAGTTTTCTCATGATTATTGATTATTCTGTAGTGTAAACAATGAAAACATTTTCTTGTATACATTTTTAACAATAAAAATGTAGTCCCTTGCAATTAAAATGGATTACTGGAAACATTAGGTTTAAATTGTAAACAAAATGCCCTATTTTATGAGTGCAATATTACCAATGCTCTGTAGAATATTTCTTATATTCAATATTTCTTTTTATTCTATTAGTGCAAAACTAATCTTGAAGTGCAAAGTCTTTGTGTGTTTGACTGACTTAATCTGTCTGTGTGACTCATTCTTCTTGTATATTTGCGCTGTCCTGGTGAAGCAATCCTAATGTCATCGTATAATTGTCAGTAAAAGCATTATCATAACTTATCTTACTGTAGCTTCTCCATCTATTAAATAACCAGGAGAAAACATTCCTTATTTATTTATGAAGAATAACACTTCTAAATAGTGTACATTTTCTTGGAGAAAAATTTAAACAAGAAACAACTTTGGTCCCCTGCAATTAAAAGAAATTAGGATTCTCACTGAGAACGGGATAGGCGTATGATTATCCCATTGCCATCTAGTGTTAAAAACTGGAATTGCATTAGATGGCGGCAAAATCAAGAACATATAATCCAATTAGACGATGCATCGCCCCATTTTTGCATTGCAGTGCATCCCCCATCTACGATGTCTTAATTGTTGTTTTAACGATGGACGAGCCAATATTATCGAGTATTTCACTCACTTTGCAAAACAAGTAAAGAAAATGCCTTGAGAGTTCATGTATTCACTACATCATGTAGCCAGGTAGGACAGGCTACTGCACATGCACACTGGGTGCATGCAGCGTGCTAGTGTCACAACTCAAGCTAGCATTCTAGCTAAAAGTGCAGGACTGAAGTTAAAAATGAGTGAAACTGCACCAGGAGACAAAATACAGACATCACCAGCCAGAATGCATGAGGGTGGTTTGGCTTTGATGGAAAAGACTGCAGTCTACAAAACGTCAGAAATGAGTATTCGTTAAAGACAGCTCGATGACTGGCTTATTTCACCATCTGCAAACTAACTACTGTGGAGAATATAAAGATTAGAACAAACTTCAAGAGTCAGCTGTCCACGACAGGCTTAAACCAGCCAAGGTAGCAGCACAAAAACACACTCAGCAAACCTGAATCATTCTGCATTCTGAATCAAAAGTGCCTTACCACAAGAAAAGCAACAGATGGCAAGACGTAACAAATGCTGTCACCAATTACATTGTGAAAGACACGGTGCCAGTACAGGTGGGTGAGAGAGATGGGATCAAACAACTTTGTAAAATACTTTAGACCCAAGATATACACCGCCAAAGTATCGTCCAATTATTACATTTACAGCATTTAGCAGACGCCCTTATCCAGAGCGACTTACAATTGGTACAGTCTTACAATCCAAGCAATTGTGGGTTAAGGGCCTTGCTCAAGGACCCAACAGTGGCAGCTTGGCAGAGGTGGGATTTGAACCCTGGTCCTTCTGGTCCAAAGTCCAGTACCCTACCCGCTAGGCTACCACAGTCCAATTATTAGATAATTATCGTTATCGACCCTTCTCTTGAACAGTGTCACTGTGGGCTTGATCTCTTGCTGTGAGGTCACAAGTTTGAACGCTATGAAGAGATTATCAGAGTTGTGGCTGCCACACTGTGGGTCGAACCTCCGCCTCACAGCAAGAAGGTCCTGGGTTCAATCCCAGTGTGGAGCCAGTGTGGAGTCTGCCTGTTCTCCCTGTGTCTGTGTGGGTTTTTTCCGGGTACTCCGGGTTTCCTCCCACAATCCAAAGACGTGCGTTAGGTTAATTGATTACGCTAAATTGCCATTTGGCCACTCATGCTGATGGACGTTAAATACACCAAAATAAACAAACAAACAAAGTTTAGAAATGGTATTCCTCGTAATGTCGTAAGTTCAAGTATAGAGAGTAAATCGGTTAGTGCACTCCCTCAGGCATGTTCAGCCCCTTCATGACGTTGGAAAGCAGTATTATAAGAACATGTATTCGTCTCCAGTCCCCCGTTATATCCAAACCAAGCCACTGCACGGCTTTCCTGGCAGGTCTTCCCATGCGTACAATCAAAACCCCTGCAGCTGATTCAAAATGCAGCAGCACGTCTGGGTTTCCAATTTATTCAAGTTCACTCAAGTCACCCCACTGCTGTGTTCTCTTCACCGGCTCCCTATAGCTGCCTGCATCCGATTTCAAACACTGATGTTAAAGCACAAAGCTAAAAATAGCCCAGCTCCTTCCTAATCAAAAACAGCTCCGTAACTAGTGTATTGTGTCGCCAACCAAGCACCAAAACTAACTAGATACAAACAAAGCACTTCTGTAACTCGCGAGTGTCTGCCGTAAATGTTAATGTAGACGTGCATCTCAGGATTTAGAGGAAGTGTCTGCTAGCCTTTATAGACTGGTAGTCATGAGATTGGAATCAGCTACTGCTTTTATTTGTTTTAAACATCTAACCTCTTCACATGATCTTCTGTTGCATAATTCCACAATGGTGTTTTAGGGTCACCGAAAGAAAAAATTGGTTGGATTTCAGGGATAAACGTAATATTTTGAGAATAAAATCGTAATTTGAGAGAGCTAACTCTTAGTTTGAGAATAAAGTCAAAATGCCGTGAGAATTAGGAACGCAGAGGATTTAGTAAAGTTTATTAAAGTATAATAAAGGTTGTGCCACCGGCTGAGCAGGATTAAATGAGTTTAGTCATGTCATGTGGAAGGAAGCGTATAATACACATAACAGCTCACATTTTCAGTATTTCGACTTCATCCTTGAAATATTACAACTTTATTCTTGAAATATTACAACTTTATTCTCCAAGTACAGCTTTATTCTCTAAATAGTCAGTAGATTTGATTTCATTCACGATACCGTGTTCACAATTGTATTTTCTTATGTTTTTATGAACAATGTAGATTTTCTTGAATATGTGTTTAGCCAAAAACAAGCTTTGGTCCACAGCGATGAAAAGAATTGGTAAAAAAAAAAACGGAGGTAAATAAATGGTAAAATTGTATATAAAATGTTCTATTGTAGATTCTCCATGTACTATATAAGTGAGTGAAAACATTCATTTTTTTAGTTCTGAAGAAAAGCAATTAAAGACAAAATGTGTACTCTTAAAAAAAAAAAAAACTATAAACAAAAACAATCTTTACTCTGAAAATAGGAGTTTTAAATGCGTGAGAATGCATGACTTGTGATGCAACTGCATTAGATAGCGTAATAACAATGCTTTTAAAATGGTTTCTTTGATTATATTAAAGAAATTCAAGCAGCCATTGTTTAGCCTTTTTGTATCTCTTAATTGTCTCATGCTGCTCTGCAATTGTTGTTAGCAGTCAGTCAGTTAGCCTAAGACATGCAGCTCATGTTGTTATTGTGATACAAGCTTCAGTTTCATGTGATGTCCAGGATTTGAGTACTACTGCTCACAAGTTGGAGACTCACATTCAGAGATGCTGTAGACTGAACGTACAGTTGCCAAATGCCCCCAAAATAAGAGCCTCATCAATAATTTTGTGCCACAATGGCTGCAGTGACAGTGATGCCATTCCGAAATGTCATAAAACTCAAAGGCCAATTCATGAAAATGCATAACTTCGTGCAAGGAGAACAAAACCTGGACCCTTAAGCCATGGAAAAACGTAATGGCTCTGATAGATTGATATTACCCTATTGTTGGTGAATTATTGTTTGAAGGAAGACAAGAGATGCATTCCGCTCACTATCTCTTCTGTTAGCGGCTAGCTTGGGGATCCATAGCGGTATGGAGAGCATGTTGTGAATTCTTAAGCATCCAGTGATTGCTTTGCACAGTTGGTAACAAATAGGAGGCAATTTTACAGGACCAGGTGCACTCTGGTGTTCCTGACATTCTTTTCATCCTGAAATAATGCTTCTATACAAGTTGCTAAGGTTTTTAAGGGTGGTTTGATGAATCTGAGTCTCCCACGTGGCTTTCGCAATAATAATAAGTATTTAAGGAATTGTCCAACATCCCGTCACAAATATACAGGACTTTTGGACAGCATTCCAAGCATTAGTAAAGCTGTTTTATAGGGGCAAAGCATGGCCTTTATCCTAATTAGCTACCAAATAAGTGTGGACTGTGGTAGCCTAGTGGTTAAGGTACTGGACTATGCACCAAAAGGTCCAGGGTTCAAGTCCCACCCCTGCCAAGCTGCCATTGTTTTGTCCTTGAGCAAGGCCCTTAAGACTGTAAGATTGTATCAATTTGTGAGTCGCTCTGGATAAGGGCGTCTGCTAAATGCTGTAAATGTAAAATAACACAAATAGCACAGCAAAATGGAGTTGTTGGAATCAAATGAAACTTTACATCTGTGAATGTAATGATGATATATGTAAGTGATTACAATATTAGAGAGAGATTCTACGTTTATTGGGAAAAACAGAGTAACTGAAAGGAGTCAAGTCAGATTTATTTATATAGAGCTTTTTACAATGGAGCATTGTCTCAAAGCAACTTTACAAGTTTAGATTATCTCCTAATAACTACGTCCAATCCCAAATTGAGCAAGCCTAGGGCGACAGTGGCAAGGAAAAACTCCCTAGTTCTAGGAAGAAACCTTGGGAGGACCAAGACTCAAAAAGGGACCCAACCTCCGGCGGCGTAGATGATAAAGGAGGCTCTAGTACCCTGTTAGGCCACCTCTAGCCTGGATACAAGATGAGATATGGTTGCGCATTGGAAGCAACCAGGTTCTGTATGGTATCCTGTGGCACATTTGCCCACAGATGTTGCAGCTGGGCCTCTAGATCCTTGCCATAAGTTATAATTGGTGATAAATCTGGCAACCAGGCAGTCCAAGGAAGGGCTGCAATCTGGGAAACTCTTCCTGCTGAATAATCATTAACGAGAGAACAATGATCTTTCACCAAGAGGTACATTACCCTAAAGTAGCCTCTGAGAGCCTTTTTATAGGGCAGTGGGGAAGCACTTTTATGCCCTCTTGTGGCAAGACCCAGTGTCTAATCAGACCACACCTGTAATCATTTATATGTTATATATTTTTGTCAGTGTGTGTATATAAGCTTATACTGTATATAGTACACACACCACACACACTTCTTTAGGTGCACCTATAAAACTGCTGCTTAATGTATTTTTGTTTGTATGATATCTATCAAGCCCAAACAAAAAACCCAACTTTAAAGCCAGTCATTTATTTACATTATCGGCAGAACAGACCCGCTTTAAACATGCAGCCATGACCAGCAACACGTAATTATTATCCCTTGGGAGGTTCATAATAATTCATTAATAAGTCTTAATTCTACTAATAACTCAGATGCAGCACTTCATACTTCATGTGTCAAACCAGCAGGGGGTCATGTCAGTGTCTTTCATCATCCACCACAGCAACAGAGAGCGATAAAGGCTTTTTGAATAGACAGACCGATCAACTGCACAGGACATGAAGTGGCTGAATGAATTGATGAATGTTCTTGTTAACATCTCTGCTGGGGTTCCATTAGAAACTGAACCGAGCACTTAGCAGCCTGGAAATCCAACTGCCCCCTTATCAATGCACTGATAGGATCCTTTATCAGGTGTGGTGACAGTGAAGGTACGATTAGCAATGATGCCGGGTTGACAACACAACATAATAAGGTTCCTTGATCTTGTATTCATAGACATAATATACCTAGACTGCATCATGCGTCAACGTCGTCGCCATATTGGTCCAGGCAATTTCTTATCATTCTCCAAAGATTGTACTGAAAAAAGATGCCTGATTCTAATCTATTAAATAATAATATAATAAAACAACAATAACAGATTAACAATATTAAATAGTATATGTAATATATAATCGTAGTATAATATAGCACTCACTATTTTATGTGCTGTATTATAGTACTAGTATACCACATATACTATTTACTATTTTTAATCTATTGTTTTATTAATTATATCATTTATTAGGGTACATCGTATTGTATTTATAGGCTAATAATAATAGATTATGTTATATTATATATATATATATAATAATATATTATTATAATAATATATAAAATCAGAAGCAGTCTCACTATTTTGATTTTTATTTGCTGATTTTGTTACATTTTTGTCAATGATGGTCAATTATACGAGTTTAAAGATGCACTGTTTAGATATGTTTTCAATATTTCAAAGTGAATGAGCCAAGTTCTGACCTGGAGCAAAAGAAAAACCAAAATAATGGGGACATTATTTCCACAACATAATAACTTTCTACACATTTAAATGTACAGTGAACTGTAAAGTTTCCACAAGGAAAATAATACAAATCCATGCTTGACAAACAGGAGTTTTCACAATTTCTTATAACAATGATTTATTTTGCTCCACGCTGAAACACCCTCCTCTCGATCGAGATCAAAGTAACTGGCGTCAAAACTTTTTTGCAAACCATATAGATAAAAAACCCTGGAAATAAAAAAAAGCCTCATTAAAATCGGTTAAGGTCATTGTGCTTTTAACCACAAAAAAAACATACCTCCCTTGTTTACTTGTATGTGTTTACAGGCCAATCTTGCCTGGACCAAGATGGCGGACGTGTTGACGTATCGCAGCAACGGGTTGAAGTGGCCAAAGCGGCTTCTACGTCTATTATTTCTGTGCTTGCATATAGTCACATGATAGCTCAACTGAAGTTTTAACACCAAACAGTGATTCATGTTTACTGAAGAGTTTTACATTATTTACAATCGTCAACTAACAGGGAACTACATTTCAATTTAGCTAAAGCATATTAGTGGCTTATAATCAGTGTCATGTTATTTTAGCTGGCTAAGATTGGCTTTGCTACACAGTAACAAAATATTAAAGGAGCAAGCAGCAGCTTCTGTCTTTATATTCAGTAGTTCTGTTGTGTTTGAGTACACCACTAATGTTAGCAAGCCTGGTTCATGTTCCTAACATTAGCTTCTGTTGTGTAGATTGTCAGCATACCATCCTATCAGTGAAAACTAAACAACCAAGCTGTAAAAACATTCTCCCTACAGTGACAAATATAAATTCTAGTCAGACATTTGGCGATCAGAAATAGTCTTCAAAGCTTTAACTTGCATGCAATTCCCATGAAATATTCAGATGCAAACGAATAGCACATGAAGGTAGCCCTGATCTGTCCATGGCTTCTTCCAGTCAGCTTAGGGCTTCACACGTTGGACTTCAAACTCACAAATTAAATGAGTAAAAAAGCTTAAGCTGTTTCAAATTCCTCTGTATAAAATATGACCAGTATATGAATCACACAGTGTAGGCCTATAAATTAAATCAGCGATAGAGAAGCTGATCTCCAGCTAACTGGCGCTATCTGTATTTCTAAAGCGAGTCTTACTGTTTACACCCTGCAGGAAATGCTGTGTGGTTACAGTCAGGTTCTGGCGTCATGTGGGTTTATAAATGAGGATAGTTTTTGGTCTATCATGTGTTAGATGTGTGAGGCCTGAAGCAAAGTAAGCATTGTATTTCTGCATTATGTGGGTAGGCTCAAGATGGAGGATGATTAGTCATTTCTCTTCACGTTTTAACCCTGTTTTCCTGGCTCGCCATGTTGGTCTGATGCCTGTCTGGTGCCAATGTGCCCCCGCTTATGCAAGGCCAACCGTGTGTGCACTGCCAGGTCACCATGCTAGTGGAATAGTAGTGGAAATGGTGGAAAGCTGTGCAGTTACAACAGAAACTACTTAGGAGTACTGTCCATAAGTCTTAGGCCACCATTAGAGCTGTTGTTTTAGCAATGCTATAATGGCCATATATAACATATCGTAGATGATTGGGGACCCATAAAATTCAAACTTGGATTCATCACTTCACAATACTATTTTCAACTAATCTTCATTCCAGTCTTTGTGAGATTTAGTGCATCTTAGCCTTTTCATCCTGTTCCCCTTCTGAAAAAGGAATTTTTTGGCTGCTGCTCTTCCAAAAAGACCGTTCCTGATCAAGCTTCTTCAGAAGGGTCAACTTGGCATCCCAATGAAGCTGCCAGGTGCTGGTATTGCTCAAGTTTAAGGGGAGGTCACACTAAATACGTCCCACTGGAGCCTGTTTTAATACTGCGTACAAATACTGCATATGTTTTTTTTTCTCTCTGTGTGAAAAGGCCATGATTTTTTTTTTTACCAGGCCTGATATTGCTTTTAGTGATTCGGCTGCTCCCACTGTTTCACTTTCTCCTATGAACCAGTTTGCCAGCCATCATATTTACCCAGATACCGAAGAAACAAACAAGCTTGTTGTCTCTTTCAGCCAAATGGCAGCTTTGTATTTTGAACCTTCTCCACCTCTGTCTCTCTTTCTCTAGGTAAATACGTCTACCAGCCTATGACCAGCGTGTGCCAGCTTCCCACCACTCCAGTTCCTGCCTCGCCCTCGGATCACACCCCCACTATGAACCTGTCAATCTCCCTGACCGAGCGGCTCCTCAGGACTGCCTCCAACTTTCGAGCCCCGCCCTGTCCGGAATCGCCCAGGTTCTGCGTAATCGCCGACCTTTTTGTCGACGATTACATCGTGAAACGGATCAATGGGAAGATGTGCTACGTCCAGAGGCCTCCGCCGGCGCCGCCCGTTCCTCCGGAGCGGCCGCCGACCTCGCCGACCTCTCCTGTTCGCTCGCCAAAGCGGCACGCTCAAAATCAGGCGGCGCCAGTGGCTCAAACACCAGGAAAGGACGGCCTCAAAGGTCCTAAAATGGACCACTGTTCTTCACCGTCCAGCTCGGAGGACTCTGGGATCAACGCCTTAGGTCTGCACTACATGGAATCTTGTGAAGACGAATCCTGCGAGGACGACGAGGATGAGGAAGAGGAGGAGGACGAGCTGAGCACAGATGGAAACTCCAGTCCGGGGAGTCTGTGGGAGCAGGACGAATGCACTCTGCTCTCGCCGTCCAAGTCGACAGTGGAGATCATTGAGAAGATTGAGACGACCGTCTGACGCAGCTGTTTGAAGCACGTTCTTCGTACAGTCTTTAAGTTGAGGGTGCAGGATGAGAGCCAAACGAGAGCTCAGCCACAAAAGACACCTTGCACCCAGACCTTCTTGAGGTCCCTGATCTTTTCCTTTGTGTATACCAGTCTTCACTCGGTGACCCTGCTGTGGATTATACACTAGAGTTCACAATTGCACGCCATCGCCAATGGAGCTATAGGATCCGGGTGATGGAATAGTTTCTGCACATTATTAAAGGAGCCTGTTTGAAAGCAATCCAAGGACGCATGCTCTCAGTCCTGCTACAGATAATGCCTCTTCAAGGACCTCAAATATGATAAACAGAGCACAAACGGAGAAAGGAGAATGCGGTATCAATAAAGAAAGGCAATACAGACCGAATGTAAAATGACGTCTATGGAAGAGAGAGTGAGTGAGAGAAAGAATAAAGGAACGTGAGAAAAATGGGGAAATGGGCTGAGAGCTCCTTGTAAGCGGGATCTATTTGAAGTGAGTCCTAAATCATGCATGAGTTCCGAAATCTGCAAGGACATGAGAAAGAAACAGGGAGAGCGTTCTTCCTTCTCTGCAAACGGCACATTATTAAAACGTCTCTGCACAAGGCGGCGGCATCTTTCTACGTGCCCTTCCTAATGGTGCCCAAGTGTCAGGAGACGACAGAGCTCTAATGTCATGTAGATCTGTGGTGTACTTTCAAAGAACCGAGCTTCAGCACAACATCAGAGGCTGTTCGGACACGAGCCTGGCAGAGCACATACATGTGAGCCATCCGTGTAGCAGTTTGCATGCTACCAGTACACACCAAATCGAAGCGCTGGCTCGGCGTGAAGCTGTTTTTAACACAAATGCTCCTGGCCTATCGAATTACCAATGACTTAAGCACACAACAAGCTCACTCCACTGTCTTTGAACTGAGTTTTAGACTAAATCTGAAAGCGTGGACTGATGATGGTCGTCTGTTAATGGTAAAGGCACATTTCCACCACAGGGTTTCCATTGTGAGAGCAGGCAGATGTGTAGAATTCCAGTGAAGATAAAGTCCTGTCTGAATTTTCACCCAGTTGATTTTAAAAACGTAGTCTAGCTTCCGGCCTGAGTTAATGGCAATACAGTGGTACTTCGGTACTTGACCGTAGCTCATTCCAAAAGGCTGGTTGAGTGACGAAAACGACGAGTACAGAGCAAAATTTCACATAAGGAATAATGAATTAATCTGTTCCAGTCCCCCAGAAAACCCAAACTGTACAGTGGAACCTTGGAATTCGAACGCCTCTTCACTCGAACAATTCGGACATCGAACGGTGCGCTAGAATTTTTCTTGTGCCCAAATTCAAACAAAAATTCCAACTTCGAACATGGGCGCCCTAAAATAAAACACTCAGTGGTACGATCTTCCAAAAACAATACATGTAATCCAGTCTAGTCGGTGGCGATGATGCACCAATGCGCTATGCCAATCGCCATAAAACCCAAAAGACGACGAACTAGGTTATGATCAGAGGCATATTATATTATTATATTATGTATATGTATGTTTTATCAGTCTACAGGTGCAGTTTCAGACACCCCCTCAGTCTCGGCGCCCCCGTCCCAATGATAAAACGTTCTGAAACTGCGTTCGCCTCAGTGGCTATAAAGTTTAAATAAATAAAACTGTAGTTTCACTTGTTTCATGTGTTTAGGGATTCTTATTATTGTATTGTATTCCTTTGCTTTATTCGTGCTTTTATTCATTGATTACATACAAATATAGGCACAAAAAACAATCTTTTGGGGGTCGGGAACGTATTAATCCTATTTCCATTACTTCTTATTGGGGAATTTGATTCAGACTACGAACAGTTCGAACGGCCTTCTGGAGCCAATTATTAGCGTAGCCTACCTTCAATATGTCTTAAAACTTTAACCCATTAACCTACAATTGGGCAAAATCATTTAACACATTAATAAAGTGTTAAAAATCTCATGTTACTAATTGAATAATGCATTGAAAGTGAAAAACAATGCTTAGTCCATTGGCGAACTTAGAACTCTGTTTTCCTCTTGGTTGGCTGTTATCACGAACCTTCTTCAGACCCATTGAGATTTATTTACACTAAGAATACAGCACTGCAGGTGCAAAGATAAAGAAAAACATGACAAAGGCAGTGGAGCACTGAGCGAGAGCTATTGTGGGACTGATGTCTCAGCTGAAACGAGTCGTGCTTCTCGGCTCATTCCTCAAGTTTAAGCAAATAAGCAGAGTACCGAGCAAACGGGAAAAAAAAGGCTAATTTTTCACATCAAAATGTGTCTAGAACCGAAGTTGCGAGGTGACTGAGTGCCAAGATATGACTGTACATCCTTTTTGTAGGTTCAGGATGAATGCATTCATGGCGTTGCCTCCTACCGGGTTCCCTTAATCACAGACGTGTGAGTCACAGCTTTACTGCAGTCAAAGGTCCAATACTTTTAGAAGGCCAGTGTGATAATGTAAGAGAGTTCAGAGGTATATGATTCTTTGATTGACTAAATCCCAAAATGAATGGAACTGAATGGAGAGCTGAAAGAATTGTATACATTTCTTGAAACAAGGGTCAAGGGCCTGTATTTAAAAAGAGTCGTGTGAAGTGGAGCTTCTTCAGCTGCATGTTGCTATTTGGTCAAACACAAGAGTCAAAGCATGACCTTCCTGCTGTTTAATTTGGCAGACTTACACGCAGTATAATCCAAACATTTGAGAGAACTAGTGAAAGGCTTCCATTTTGCCTTTATCTCCAATTTAACACAGTGTTTTATTACAAATCATATAATAGGCATGGAAATTTGATTGAAATGTCCCATGTTCCCTCTTACTTGAGTTGTAAGGATTCTACAAGCTCATGTAAAATCTGATGATCCATATTATCCAGCCAATAATTTCCCAAAACAGTGGAACCTCGGTTCTCGACCACCTCGGATTTCGTTGAATTCAGTTCTCAGCCCATTTTGACTAGAAAAATGGTGTCTCGGTTCATGTAGTTTGCTCAGTACTGCTTAAACTTGTACGAGTCGAGCCATGCGACTCGTTTCAGCCGAAACTCGATTCATGAGTCACGGTTCAGTACACAGTGATTCAGATTCACATTAGCCCTCAGTGAAGATTTCCGCTATTTTTATCGTGTTTGTTTTTACATCTACTGTACTGTGTTCTTAGTGCAAACAAGTCTCCAGGGGTCCTAAAAATTTTGGTTTATAAGAGCCAACTGAAAGCAAAACAGGAATTGAATGATCCAGAACATAGGCTAGCGCCGGGAGTTCATAAATAGCGTAAGTGTTTTGCTGATTCTTTTTACTTTCAATCCATTATTCACTAAATTACATGAGATTTTGCAACACTTAATACAAAATAAGCGTTGTGTTAATAATTTTGGCCAAATGTAGGTTAATGGAAGTGTTTTACACGGTGTATTAACTTACTTATCATTACTTACATTATTAGGCAACTCTAACAAACACCCGTTAAACACCTCAGTTCATGATCCATTTAACTCATGATGGAGTTGTTGAACATATCCCCATCATAAATCAGAGAGCTCCTATACAAGACAACTCCATTAATGCATATAGTGCCTTATACCGTGTGGATTTTCTGAGGGTCTGGAATGGATTTACATCGAATTCGCTCGGTACTCGTCATTTTCGGTTCTCGACAAACCTTCTGGAACGAATTAAAGACGAGAACCGAGGTACCACTGTAGTCCAGAGAGCTTGTTACTGAATGCTCAGCTTTCTCTCTTCAAGTGCTCCCATAAGTGCTTGACAGGGTTTATATCAGAAACAGTCAGATTCACTCAAATTGCTATGCTGATTATATAGAAACCAAACCATATCCACTAGAGTTTGTTACTAAATAAGCAGCAGCGTGTTTATAGGTGCTTCTAATGCCACTTCAGTCTCAACCTCCTTCATGGTCCAAGTCCTGCTGTGGCATTAAACAATTTAACAAACTGACATTCGCTACTTCACACAACAGTCATGATTTGTCTACAGCCATGGAAGCACAAACCGGTATCCAGGTCCAGGTGCTTGACTGGACATTTACCCTGGATAGGTTGTGTAATCTTTGGTGGAAACGTGCCTTTTTTGTGTGTGTTTTGAAGCTCACACAACACCTAAAGCACATGGTCCTGAGAGCTAAAAGCAAATATAACGAGGCACTAATAAACCTACACAACCACTGATCATTAACAAGTGCACGATATAATCCTGAGGGGATTTGGCTGTTAGTCTCAGACATAAACGGGCTTGAATTGAATCCCAAGACAATGTGATCCAACAATCCCGTTGAAGGCAGAGCGTAAGTGCATTGTGCTATTTCATGGCTCGTTCCGAAATCCCTGGTGTATTAAATGGGATTACGATTGCTTTTAAATCAGATTCAGACCGAACGTCATAACTGCATTTAGAACGAGGCTGTTCGAGGATCAGTTTTGTTGTGGAGACTCGGCGGTCCCGTCAGTCCACTCCTGTTTGTCTGTGTTGATGGCTCCAGTCTGTGACACTAGCCTCCCTGTAGTAAGCACAGAATCATCACTGCCTGAGCAGAAACGTCCTACTTCTATAGAAACCTTAACGGACCCACGATTCAGCCCTGAGGAACCCCGCACTCACTTATTTGTATGATGACCTCTCCTGCTGGTGGATGAATAAATGAGTGTCCCTGTCGATCTGCAGTTTCATATCAGGGAATTATACTGTAGCTATAAACATACTGTACACTGTAGATATACAGATGTTTATCTCACGATTAAATAAACCCCTGTGATTTTCTTATCACTTGTTTGTACTTGTTCTTATCTATGCTGCATTTTTCTGAGACAGAAGTCTAAAAAGAATGCTGGTCTTGCTCGTTTTCCAGTCAGTTCAAATGACTGCTGAGCTTCTTTATGAGCATGTGAGGATTGAGATGGATTAAGGAGGGGCAGCAGAAAACCATAGAGATGTGGCTGCAAGAATTCAGTCAGTACAAACAGCCATGCTGATGTTGTTAGTTCCATACTATCCAGGGGATGGAACACATGATTAATGCTGATATACTGTGCTGTGCAAAAGTCTTAGGCCACCATTAGATTAGATATACCATTGATATATACGTAGCTTACCGTGCTGCGTCTATTTAATACCCAGTGCTGTCAGGTTTTGCCAGGGACACGTTTGTTGCACAATCTCCTAAGTAAAATGCGTAGATTAAGTTGTGATATTTCATGATTTTCTGTTTTAATCCAACAACTAGGAAGTAAGATGCCATTTATAAACCGAGCAAGGCAGACACCACAAGCACAGAGCACCGATCAGACCCCATAAACAACAAAGCAGCTCAGGGTTGCCAGATCCCATGAGAGTAAACAACCAGGTCTATGGAAACAAGCCCAAAAGAAGCAAACTGGCCACCTACTACACTGTGAGAGCAAGTGATCCGTTAAAATGAAATAATATTAATAATAATGTATATTTTAACTCCAGAAGTTGAACAAATCGAATTTCCAGTAATATTGGAGAGACACAGGATCAGAGAGCAAGCCCAAATAAGCAACTACACTTGAGAAATAAGCCCCAAAAACTTGACCCACAACTACCAATATTTATAAGTGACTTTTTAGAAAAATAAGCCTAATTTTACTTAGCCCTTTGTCGAAGAATGTCAAGAAAACACACAAAAAAGGCAGCGAACAATTATTCAAACGTTTAAAAGAAAAATCAGAGATGCTGAAAATGTCAAGAACGTCAAATTTCATGACAAGAACTTGACTCTATGTAATTATTTCTCAGTATTACCATACAACCGGAAAATACAGGAAATGTATATGCAGTATTGAAAAACTGAAACAATTCAGAAAGAAACAGCTTCTATAGGCTACAGTGTCAAGTATTTAGTGTGAACCCCTTACACTTGAGCAGTAGCAGCATCTGGAAGCTTCACTGAAATGCCAAGTCGACCCTGCTGAAGTCCAACTAGGCTTGATCAGGAATGGTCCTTTTGGAAGGGTAGCAGCCAAGAAACCACGTTTTTTCAGAAGAGGAACAGGGTGAAAAGACTACAATATGCTAAAGCTCACAAAAACTGAAATGAAGATCAGTAGAAAAGAGCATTACAGAGTGACGAATCCAAGATTGAAATTCCTGCATCCTATCACTGACAATACGCTCTATATGGACCATTGCTAAACAACAAATCTAATGGTGGCCTTAGACTTTTGCACAGTACTGTATTGAATGTCGTGATGCCTGATGCGGAGTGCATTAGAGGATACAAGCACATGCCGGGTGTGTAGCGTACAAAGCTCTGTACCAAAGCTCTACAAACGCAGCAGGTAAGAGTAAACACACCTATGATCCTAAACCTAACATCAGGTCTCACACTCCAGGTGTTTTCCTCCATCTCTACTTACCCTTAAGGATAGAGAACACAAAGCATTCCAGGTTGCCATGGAGACGGAGGTCTTGCGGGGCAGAGCCTCAAGCGTTATCAGCCCGAGCGTAGCCTGTGCGTGGAGGAGCCTCAGACAGCAGTCACGCCTCACGCTTCTCCCGCTTCCTCTGCTGCATCACATACGCTGTTTCCATGGAAACATAACATTAGCACAGCGTTAATTAGGACCACTTAGTCATGTATTTAACAAACACAAGACGTGGAAAATATTGCATAAATTAATTTCAATTCCGTTTGAAGAACTGTGCGGAGCCCCTGAGGGGTTGGGGTTTAAAAAAAGGCAGTGACATCGAGTTCCCAAGCAAATGCTTTGAATGTTTTTCACCGCGACCCCCTAGGGGCTCCACAGAATTGCACCATTGTTGCGCAAGAAATATGGCCAGGGTTAAGATGTAATGTAGTACAATACAATATAATTCAGAGTGGTATTGGTGGTGCATTGGCTAGCACCATTGCCTCATAGTACCAGAGATCCTTGGTTCGATTTCCGTCCCCTGACTCTGCATGTGTCTGCATGGGCTTCCTCCCACATTCCAAAGATGTGTAGTGGCTCTAAAGTAAATGAACAACAAGTTTACCAACTTGGACATGGACTGTGGTGGCCTCGCTGTTAAGGTACTGGACTGTGGACCAGAAGGTCCAGGGTTCTAATCCCACCTCAGCAAAGCTGCCACTGTTGGGTCCTTGAGCAAGGCCCTTAACCCACAATTGCGTGAATGTGTGCCATGTAATGGATTGGTGCCCTGTGCCACTCCTCCCATGAGCCAGATTTTGATTAAGTGGGTATGGAAAGGGAGAGAGTGAGATAACATAATACAATTTTATAATTCAGATAATCTTATGGCTGCACAATAATCTATAGCTGAACTATTCAAATGTGTGATTAGCACCCATTTCTGCGTTTATCCGGGTCAGGGTCACAGGGGAGGGTCTGGAGCCTAATTCAGAATACTCTGGGGATCAGGTACAGCCTGGACAGGGCATCACTTCATTGAAGGTTCCATAAACACACCCAGGATTCGAACTCAGGCCCTCAGGATCTGCTCTTTCCTGCAGCTGGCAATTACTATTGAACCACCAGAGCTGCTTTTCTAATTTATGTATTTATCAGTGTCCACCTACAGAACCGAAACCAATTACACTGCATTAGGATGTAGATTAAAAACACTTTCTATGGTATAAACAGCACTTTATTTCATCTAATTAAAATGACACAACCATATATTACTTGCTTTAGTTTTCTAAGGCGATCAGATGTAGATTTATGATAAATAAATGCAATTTATTTTCTACCTAAAAAGGATGCTACATCCTAAGGATGCCATTTCTTAAACCTGTTCTTTTTCTCTCATTATACGTTCCCTTATGCAGAGCAGGTTGTTTTTGGGTTTTGTCCAAGAATTGAATACGCGTGCACACATTTTTGGAGTGGTTTCAGCATAAATTTTTCCTACTACTTAAAACCTCCCATCTGCATACAGTACATGAATCCAAAACATAAATATGCATGCCTTGCTCTCTTTTCACACACACTGTTATTCCTGTTTTTAAATTAGGTACAAATACAATATGGTCAGTTTGTTCCCAGAGCTATTCTTTATTAAATGCAGTATGTTTACTCATATGAGAGCAGTTTGGAAACTACTCAGGACTAAAACTTTAAACTGTGCATTCAGCTCATTCAGTTGATCGCTTTTTTGTTTCTGGGCTGGTTTGGGAAAAGCTTGCAGACCATACAGTGGGGCAAAAATATTTAGTCAGCCACTGATTGTGCAAGTTCTCCAACTTAGAAAGATGAGAGAGGTCTGTAATTTTCATCATAGGTACACTTCAACTATGAGAGACAAAATGAGAAGGTCTACAATTTTCTTCCTGGTGTCCTTCCACAGCTCTTTGGTCTTGGCCATGGTTGAGTTTGGAGTCTGACTGTTTGAGGCTGTGGACAGGTGTCTTTTATACAGATTTAACGAGGCTCAAAAAACCGGTACGCCATTAATACAGGGTAACGAGTGGAGGACAGAAGAGCATTCTTAAAGAAGAATTACAGGTCTGTGAGAGCCAGAAATCTTGCTTGTTTGTGGCCTGACCAAATACTTATTTTCCACCATTGATTTACAGATTAAATTCTTTAAAAATCCTACAATGTGATTTCCTGGATTTTTTTTTCTCATTTTGTCTCTCATAGTTGAAGTGTAGCTATGATGAAAATTACAGACCTCTCTCATCTTTCTAAGTAGGACAACTTGCACAATCAGTGGCTGACTAAATACTTATTTGCCTCACTGTATATACACAGATCATTCTACCAAACCGGTTCAAAGTCAGAGTTGGAAACATTTTAAATTTGTCTGGCTGTTTTCTCAAAATCTTTGTTGGTATGTATAATGTACCAGATCTATAGTTCATCTATCTAGTAAAAGTGCAGTAAGGTTTCATTTTTCGTGTTCTTATACAGTACTAAAAGTTTTCCTAACACAGATTTGTAAAACAGTTGTAAAAACACAAACAAGTTTTACTTGACTGCAAAAATGTGTTCAGTGGGGACAGTTTTTAATGGTACACACTGATTTTCACCTACTTCAACAATGGAAGTAACTACTCACCATGTGGAGATGAGTGCAGTGGGTCTCAAAGTGAGGGGCACACCTCTTAGAGCCATTGCAGGTGGGCGGTCTGGTGGACTGGACACAGCAAGGCAAATTAATAAGGCATGTTTAAGATACCTAATGTGTGTCTCTAGTAATACAATGGTCTACATAATCTTAAACTTTAATCTATATCTAGATTGTGAGATTATCTGTTACTTATTCTCCACTTTAATGTGAATTTCAGCTCCATTCTGCTCACATTTATCACATCATCGGCTGCATGAACAGAGCCAGTATTATTCTTTGGGGGTGCAAACATTAAGGGTACAAAAGGTTCTCACCTCACCATGAGTAGAGCAGAATTCAAGCATTAGAGGATCAATAATGACATAACAGTATTTCAGGAAATGTATTTAAGCAATTGTGATTATATAATACAAACAACATTTCAAACTGAGCTATAAAGGATAATTCCAGCCAACACACAAAGAAAATGCAGAGCAGAACAGGATGGCCTCGTTCTTTTACTTTTGTTACAGAACAAACCCACACCAGGTGCTGGGAATGGTTATGCAACGGCGACATGATCTAAGAGCAGCTATTACGCAACAGCTTTTAATCCAAACAAAGTTCAGCCTCTGCAGGTTTGGCAGAAAAGAAAGAAAAATGAGTGCTAGCAGGTTGTCTAAGAATAACATTTGAGACACTGATAACTTGACACGGCCTGCACACTTCCTGAGCTGTGATTGGACAGAGGATTAGTCATGATTTTTAAAAAATCTGTTTTAACCTCGCTTCTCCAGGTCAGGGTCACGGCACCAGTATTTCCCCCTAAAGAGTCTTGGAAGCAACAAGCAAAAGGTTGTGCATTCCTAAACAATGTAGCAATCCATTCTGTAATATTAGTATTGATTCTTCTGTTGTGGTTCTGCACTAATAGTGGACATGCAATGCATTCAGAAAGTCTTCAGACCCTTTCACGTTTTCACTTATGTTGAAGCCTTTTCCTAAAATAAAATAAAAAATCAAGTTTTTCCCCCCCATCATTCTGCATTCTATACCCCATAATGAGAAAGTGAAAACAGAATTTGAGAAATCTTTGCAAATTTATTAAAAAGGAAAAACTAAAATTTTTGCATGAACATAAGTATTCAGACCCTTTGCTATGACACTTGAAATTTAGCTCTGGGTTCCTCCCATATCTCTTAATCATCTTTGAGATCCTTGATTGGATCCATGTGTGGCAAATTCAGCAGATTGGACATGATTTGGAAAGACACACACCTGTCTACAGAAGGTCTCACAGCAAGCAATGCATATCAGAGTGAAAAACAAACCATGAGGAGAAAAGAACTGCCTGTAGAGCTCAGAGACAGGATTGTGTGGAGGCACAGATCTGAAAAAAGGCTACAAAAATTTTCCGCTGCACTGAAAGTTCCCAAGAGCACAGTGGGACCTCCATAATTCTTAAATGGAAGACGTCTGGAACAACCAGGACTCTTCCTAGAGCTGAACCCCACCAAACTAGGTAATCATGGGAGAAGGGCCTTGGTGAAAGAGGTGACCAAGAACCCAATGGTCACTCTGGCTGTGCAGATGGGAGAAACGTCCAAAAGGTCGACCATCATTGCAGCACTGCACCAATCTGGGCTTTATGGCAGAGCGGCCAGACAGAAGCTTCTCCTCAGTAAAAGACACTTGTAGACACCTGTATCCAGAGGGACTTACGACTGATACAGTCTTACAATCCAAGCAGCTGTGGGTGAAAGACCTTGCTCAAGGACCCAACAGCGGCAGCTTGGCAGAGGTCTGATTTGAACCCTGGACCTTTTGGTGCGTAGTCCAGTTCCTTAACCGCTATGCTACCACAGTCCCACCATTTCAACTGTGACATGCTGCATATACTACAGACTGTCCCCCCATCCTGGGCACACTTATGCCCGAGTGCTGTGTTCTCCAGACACAGGTCCCAGCCAGAACCCCGTGACCCTGAGCAGTAAGCCAGGCCTTGGGAGTGTAGATTGAATACTCACTCCGTACTGACTAAGAACCACACACATCTGTAGTATTTCTTTTACTGTAAGGCTTAAAGCAGTGTGTGTTTGTGTGTTGCTGCATGTCAGCACTAGTTCCCGCCACGCTTTGTTCTGTTCTATTCTCAGCTGAGGCAGATTTTTCCACTGGCTCAGAGACGCGCACATTCCAGTCCTCTATGGATTAATTAGAAAAGCCTTTCTATCTCCCTCCCTCCCTTCCTCCCAAAGCCTACACTATAGGATTATTAAAATCAGGCACTAGAGCATATGTTATCCGCTGTCAGCTGAACAAGGGGCTGGACAATGTTTTCTCACTCGCAGCGTTGACAAGAAGTGTCTTTTTCGCAGGCGGTAGGAAGTGGCTGATGGTCGCATAAATGTAGTGTTCTGCACGGTTTCTAAATGAGATGACGCTCAGATAAAGACCCATAACCATTTTTTGTAAAAACTTAATCGACTTGGTAATAGGGCATTAATCTTTGAAGACATGATGTTACATTCCATCTTCTGTGGCAATGTAGCTGTTAACATTCTGGGCATTGGACCAGAAGGTGGAGGGGTAAAGTTCCAGTGCGGCCAATCCCCTGTGCTGTAATTGAGCAAGGCTTATCCCAGAATTGGTTGGACTGAAAAGTGTATCAGAGGAAAATTCCTCAGGATAAGGGTGCCTGCAAAAAGCTATAAATGCCAAAAATCAATAAAACATGTAATTTGACTATGGGTGCAGAAACTTCTGCCTAAGAACATACACCTGCTCTTGCATAATGAGAGCTTCCCCGTATGGAAAGTAGACACACGGCAATAAAATCAAGTGAGCAAGTTGTCTGTGGGGCAGTTTCAGTGCGAAATGGAGCGATCTGCGAGGCCGATAAAGTTTTAAGTGGCATGTGTGAATGTAACTCCACATTATACTGTAGTTTAGTTGCATATAGTAATATATTATGCATACTGTATATTACTATATGGAACTAAACATGTAGCTATGAGCCATCATAACCTTGATAATGAAGCATGGCTGGCATTCTTTTATATATCTGCAGATGTCCATTACTTAATGCGAAAAACCAAAAGAAACTGGCTCTGACTGGCATCAGCAGCTCAAGCGTTGGGAAAGATGATGGGGCATTATGGGAAATAGAGTGCCTGTAGTGAATTGACTTGTTACCGGCATTACTTTACTGGGCACGTGCCCTGGTAAAGTGGGTCTGATGATGCCCCTGCTCACAGCCACATGCGCCTGCGTCTTCAGACTATTTCTGAGTACTTCACGTATTTTTATCACATCAGCAGATCAGACCAGTCACAGAGCTGTGTGATCCAAATACACAGCGCTATAAATACGAGGACAAACTGACAGCTCCTCTGAAGCAGACACTCAGAAGTCACGGTGAAACGTTCTGCCAGCAGTCTGAAGACGGGAGAATATCAAGCTTTAGATTACACTAGATGTTTCAAAATGGTTCGAATGGAAGCAAACAAACGGAGTGTGATTTTTAATCAGCAGAAACGGATAGGTTTATAAATACTGAGTGAACATAGCTTCATATTATGGATTGGTTCCATACCAGGACAGCATTACCTACAGAAATGCGCAGTGCCAACAGTAAAGTTTGTTGGAGGAGAGATAATGGTCCAAATAAATGAGCAGCAGAATAAGAAATCTAAATAGTAACCACACTATTGGTGGTGAGTGTATAATTGCAGCTGCTCAGCGGAACCGTGGGAAGACTGAACTCCACCTACACACTTTCACCTCTCTTTACTGGCCAATCGCTGTGAGACTGAGTGGACAGTGACTTTATTTCAACTTTAACCCTACCCATTACAACAGCTATCTAGCTAGCTAGCGGCTCTGAAAGCCTGTTTAGTTGAAAGCAGGCATGGATGGAGTGTCAGATTAAAGTGCATTGTACAGAACACAGCGTATCTGCTTCCAGCAAGCGCCGTCTACATCGCCGTCACTGTCCAAACCCAAACCGACTCTAAACCAGCTCAGAATGGACGAGAACCACATGCAAAGTGCATCTCCCAGCCCGATGCCACTCATTCGGCACAGGAAAAGCACTCGATCTGGCTACAGCACGCTCCTGTGTGACCTTCACCCACAGCCTGGGCTTTTCATTTCTGTAGGCGTTAATGGCTTACTGATGAATCATCATCATCAGCAGGCTCGTACACAGCAACACTAAGAGCTGTGAAGCTCAAGCTGCACTCAGGTCTTTAACTATAAATACACGCGTTGCTTCATGGTGCGGATTAAGTGATGAAAATAAAATGGAACCAACAACACGTTCAAAAAAACGCCAATCAGAACACCCTATCTTGCTCCCACTTATCCTGGTCAGTGTTACAGAGGAGGGTCTGTACAGCATAAGAAATGCTACCCCAAATCAGAAAAAGTTGGGATGGAAAATGCAGATTGAACAAAAGAGAGTGTTCCTTACATTTACTTTGACTTTTGTTTCATTGCAGACAGTATGAATGCAAGACATGTCATGTTTTGAAAATAAACTTCCATTCCAGCATTTCAGGAATGCAACACATTCCAAAAAAGTTGATGCATGGGCAATTTAGGGCTAGTAATGAGGGAAAACAAAAAAAATATGTGATTTCAAACAGGTGATTGGAATCATGATTTGATACAAAAGCAGTATATATGAAAGGCTGAGTCTAAGAGGCGAAGGATCTCCAGTTCATCAACAAATGTGTGAGAACATTGTTGAAATGTTTTAAAACAATGTTCATCAAAAAAAGACTGGAAGTGATTTGCATATTTCAGTCCTAACTTTTTCCGATTTGACTTGTTTTCCATTGTCTTGCTGAAAAAATGCACGAACGTCCCTGTGAAAAATGTCGTCTTGAAGGCAGATAATGTTGCTCTAAACTCTCAGTGTACTTTTCTGCATTAATGCTGCATCACAGAAGTCTAAATCATCTTTGGTCCGGAGCACACAGCATCCATTTCTTCCAAAAAAGATGTTATACTGTTTGGTCTGAGCACAACACGTCTCCACTGAGTGATGGTCCATCCCAGATGCCACTGAACCTGGAGAAGTCAATGGTGCTTCTGGATGTGGTTATCATAAGGCTTCTTTTTTTGCACAGTAACGTTTTAAGTGGCATTTGTGAATGTAACTCTGTATTGTAGAGCTTGATAAAGGTTTTTGCTAAAGTAATCCTTCTATCCATGTGGTTCTATCAGCTATGGATGAATGATGGTTCTTGACGCAGTGCCATCTGAAGGATCAGCGCTCACGCCTCTTCAGTTTAGACTTGAGCCCTTGCCCTTTATGCACTGAATTTCCACCAGGTTCCTTGAATCATTATGATATTATGCACTGTAGAGAAAAAAATATGTAAATCCCTTCCAGTCTTTCTTTGAGGAACATTGTTTTTAAACATTTCAATAATTTTCTTACGCATTTGTTGACAAACTGGAGATCCTCTGCCCACTTTTGCTCCTCATAGCCTCAGTAGATGCTGCTGTTGTAGCAAATCATGATTATAACCACATGTTGACATCACCTGGCTGAAATCACGCATTATCAGCCCTAAATTGTCCCCCTCCCAACTTTTTTATGGAATGTCCTGACATGCAAAAATGGATGCTTATTACCAAACGAAGCAAAGCTGATAAGAGAAAACATGAAATGTCTTGGGCTCATACTGTCTGCAATTAAGTAAAAGCCAACCTCAGAGACGCTGAGTTTCTTTTTGGCATTTTACATACAGCTGCAGCTTTTTCTGATTTGGGCTTGTGCAGTGGGCACAAGAAGAGGTGGAGTCTGGAGAGGGAGCAAGTCCATGAGTTTCGTAAACGCATCACACATTCATGTCTGGTGCCTCTCGTACTGGACTATGGACCAAAAGGTCCAGGGTTTAAATCCCACCTCTGCCAAGCTGCCACTGTTGGGTCCTTGAGCAAGGCCCTTAACCCACAATTGCTTGGATTGTAAGACTGTATCAGTTGTAAGTCGCTCTGGATAAGGGTGTCTGCTAAATGCTGTAAATGTAAATATAAATGTCAAAAGTCTCAGTCATGGGTGCTGAGAATGTCTGGGCTTGAGCAGGCTGTGACTCAGAATACCCGTCTCAGCTTTCTATGCAATTTACACCAACTACTACTTTTGATCACATCACAAAGAAGACAGAACCACCACGAAGGTTTGCGTTTCCCTTCCAAGCTTGTGATTTTCTCAGCGGTGCTGCAATTGACCCCTGCATGCGAAGCGGCAATCACACTCCTGAATCGATAAAATAATAATAATAATAATAATAATAATAATAATAAGCTTTATTTATATAGCACTTTTTAAAACAACGTTTTACAAAGTGCTTTACACAAGCAGAAGTAAAAACCAACAAATACATAAAAGAATAAAAAAAAAAAGAATGATATAAAATAGAAATATTTAAAAATGCAGACAAATCAAAACAGCCCAAATGTGTGTCTTAACCCTCCTCTTAAATGTCCAAAAATCGTCCAGAGCCCTCAGGTCATCAGGAAGAGAGTTCCAAAGGTTGGGGCCGTAACAAGAAAAGGCCTTTTTCCACTCTTTTGCTGGGTGGTCGGTGCGACCAGCATGTTCCTCCTAGCTGATCTGTGGGCCCTCGGTGAAACGTCCCTACCAATCATATCACTGAGATACTGGAGAGATAAAACCATGGAGGCATTTAAAAACCGGTAAAAGAATCTTAAAACCAGTTCTAAATGATACTGGTAACCAGTGTATCTTTTTGAGGACCGGTGTGATGTGATCTCTCAATTTTTTACCAGGCAGGATACTTGCTGCAGCTCTTTGGACCTTCTGAAGAAATGGAGCTCTTTGGTAGATCAGAAAGAAGAGCGGCATGATGATATAGAGGCGTGTATAAGTTTCTCACTATTAGCCAGTCAGAGCTTGTAACGCACCCTGGATACATTTCTGAGATGGAGGAATGCGGCGTTACAAACACTGCTAATATGCTAATATTGTAATCCTGATTTGGTACGAAAGGCTGAGTGTTTAAGAAGAGAATCTCCAGTTTTGTCAACAAATGTGTGACAAAACAAAAAAACAATGTTCCTCAAAGAAAGATTGGAAAGGATTTACATATTTCTCCCTCTACAGTGCATAATATCTTTAAACAACTCAAGAAACTTAGAGGAATTTCAGTGCATAAAGGGTAAGGGCACAAGCCTAATCTGAAACCCACAATCACCGATCCCTCAGAAGGCCTCATACATCAATAGCTGATAGAACCACATGGACAAGGGATTGCTTTATCAGACCTTTGTCAAGCATTTCAATACGAGTTACTTTCACAAATGCCACCTAAAACGTTACTGTTTGTCAGAAGAATCAATGTTGCTGTAACAGCATACCAATATCCTTTTCTTTAGATCTAATTTCTGTGTGTCCACAAACTTCTGGCTATATAGTGCACCTCCAGACAGTGTGAATGCTGAAATTGTTCAACAGACATTAAAAGGAAATGTTGTGATTAAGTAATGCAGAAATCTCCTGTAAGGTTTGAGATGAGCGTCTGTATTCTCTGAAGCCGTGGCAGGCAGCTCTCTGTAATCTACACTGCAACAACCCTCATTTAGCACATCTCACTGTTCCTGGTCCTCCTCCTCCACACACACCAACAGATGCTTTCTGTGGTGGTATGAAATATCAAACGTAGAAGCGAAAACATGAATACTCTGTCTACAGGTCTGAGGAGAGCTACAGGGTGCCGGGGAAGAGGGAAAAAAAACACCTAGCTAACAAAGCTACAAAGCTCAGATGTTATATTTTTAGTCTGTCTGAAGAAAGTTTCTTTACTTAAAAAATAATTGGAGCTTTAGCAGATGTAAAGTAAGGAATGTGCTTTAGTGGCTTTGTTACCTGAAGTCCCTACTTAGCTCAGCTTGCTAACTGGTGTTTGTTAGTCGCTTAGCAAGCAAAAAGCTTTAACATCCATGTTACTTAGGTTAATATGAATATGGATTTGGTTCCCCCTTTGCAGCTATAATAGCGTCCAAGATCATGGGCTGTGTCTGTGGGAATTCTTACCCATTCATCCAGAAGAGCATTTGTAAGGTCAGACACTGTTGCTGGGACGAAGCCTCACCGGCCTCACAACCTCCGTTCTGGTTCATCTCAAAGATGTTTGATGGGGACTTTGTGTGTTCCAGGGAAGTTCTTCCACCAAACTCACCCAACCAAGCCTTTATGGACCTTGCTTTAAGCACTGGGGCACAGTCATGCTGCAACAGAAAAGGGCCTTCCCCAAATAGTTCTCACAAAAGTGGAAGCGTACAATTGTCCTAAATGTCCTGGTGTGCTGAAGCATTAAGCTTTTAAAACAACCCCATAGCATTATCCCTCCTCCAACAGACTTTATAGTTAGCACAATGATGTCAGGCAGGTAAGGTTCTCCTGGCATTCGCCAAACCATTCTCGTCCATCAGGCTGCCAGATAGAGAAGTGTGATTAGTCACTCCACAGAACACATTTCCACTGCTCCAGAGTCTAGTGACAATGTGCTTCACACCACTCCATCCAACAATTGGCGTTGTGCTTGGTGATGTAAGGTTTACATGCAGCTTCTCGACCATGGAAACCCATGCCACGAAGCTCCAGGTGTACATTTTTTGTGCTGATGTTAATGCCAGAGAAGGTTCGGAATTCTGCAGGTATTGAGTCAGCAGAGCGCTGATGGCTTTTATGCACCATGGTCTGACACTGTGGCTTTAAACGCTTCCAATTTTCAATAATACTCACAGCTGATTGTGGAATATCTTGGAGGGGAGAAATTTCATGAACCGACTTGGTGCTATGGTGCCATCCTGTTGCAGTACCACGCTTGAATTCAGTGAGCTCTTTAGAACGACCCTTTCCCTCACAAATGTTTGTAAAGGCAGACTGCATGGCTAGGTGCTTGAGTTTATACACCTGTGGCAATGGGACTGAATGAAACACCTGAATGCAGTGATTAAGTGGTGTGTCCCAATACTTTTATCCATGTAGTGGACAAAACTATATATATATATATATATATATATATATATATATATATATATATATATATATATATATAGTTTCTAGGCGGGTTTTTCACTGAGGAGAGGCCCAGATTGGTGGAGTGCTGCAGTGAGGGTTGACCTTCTGGAGGTTCCTCCCGTCTGCACACAGGATCTTTGGAGCTACCGTTCCCCTTCCAAATTCTTGTAAACAATACAAGACAAAACAACATGTTCCTGAAACAAGTTCCCATTAAATCTGACACACAAAAAACAAAGCTTCCTGGCTACACTCGCTTATATAATGTAAGAAATAACAGCATGAACAACCGCCGATCTTAAGCACTGTAAGACGATCTGACGCAATTTTTCGTCAACACCAACACACGCTGGCTAGTGAGCATTAATAAGTGCTGACAGAAATGGTGCTGTTTGTGAAGCGTTAGCAGGTCAAAAGCAAACAAGCGAGCTCAGACAGACACACACAGCTGCGCTGAGGGCTCTTTGTTCGCTCTCGGAGGCTGAAAACACGTCTTTGAGGATAAAACAATCCTCCGTCTGAGCCTGAGGGATGACAGAACTGCACAGCCTGATCATATCTCTCTCTCCCTGACACACACATACATATAAAAAATGCCTTCTGTTCCACTTCAGAAACCTCAGAGTCCTGCATATTCACCACAACCATCTCCAGATATCCATATTACCATCATTAGCTAATGGTTCTATTAGCCTGAGGCTCTAATACTGACAGACTCTCAATGTTGGGCCCTCAAACAAGTCTGGGTAATTAAAACAGCCCCAGAACATCACAGAACCTCCTCTAGCTTGAACCAGCTTGCACGCAGTCCTCATTGAAGGCTTCCTGAGGTCTTCGATGAACACCATGCCCAGATTCATCTGACCAGATAAGTCTTGAACAGTCCAATTCTTGCATCTTTGCGTGCCACTCTGCTCCATATGTTCATGGTATGCAGTTCCCTGCAGAGTGGCCTGTCAGAAATTGGTTGTGAGGGACCCGTGTCGACTTCCAGAAGCAATTCTTGCCTGGAAGTGAAGAGTTAAGATTATTCAAGCCGTGAAAAACAGCTGGCGGTACCAATCCATCCGTTTTGGCTTCCGGCCACAATTCTGACGAGAATTTCATGTAGACTGGGATTGTTGCCACTGCTGGTCGACCTGCATCAATGTATGCTCCTGCAAATTCGGCTACTACCTTCCCCCTACTGCTCAAAAGCACTCACTCCTTTTTGCCAATCATTAACATCTGCTTTGTGACCCAATTTCCACATGTCGAATGAGACAGTCACTGCACTGTACCACCTCTTCTCAATCCATGAATCATCCTCGTGCAGCGCCATCTGCAGGAGCCTGAAGTTACTAGCACCTTAAACATTCCAGGTGACTCACTTGTGTCTGCATTTTTGAACCTGGAGCTTGGACACACATGGACCACATAGAGGTTCCTGAGAACTGGGACTGAGAGGCACTGCGAGTTCAGTATTACACGTGAATGCTAGTGAAAGAGAAGAGAAGCCATTCAGTAGAGATACAGTAGTGCTTTTATTCAGATTTGTAACAGTGGGCGGAGTCTTTACTCCTCCACCAGTGGTGGTGGAGAAAGCTTGAGGCTCAGGTTTTCATTGTGGTAGATGCTCCCAATGCCTGGGTGGGTGGGGTTCACATGGATCGGCTTCTCGCTGCTGTGGGAGAGGGTGATTTCAGACAGCATAGCCAACTGCAACACAAAAACACAAAAAACGTTTTAAATGGTTATGTTCTTGTAATAAATCATTAAGAAAGAATTTCGGTGACAACTTTACCTAAAAAAAAAAAAAAAACAAACAAACAAAGAGAGATCAGATCAGGACTAGGCAGAAAATCAAAATGGTTTCATTGGAATATTTTCAATTTACTTTAATTTTTGTCTGACTTTAGTACATATTTTAATTCCTAAATATTTCATTATTGCTGGTTGGCAAAGTCATCTTACACTAAATAATTCAAACGTACATCTACTTTAGAATTTACCTTTTAGCCCTTTGTACAGAAATTTGAGCTGTTTATATAGTGATGCACTGAAATATAAATTATTAGGGACGTTAATACTGAATTTTTGTCCACACTGAAAACTGAAAGGTTTCCTCTGTGTTTGTTGAATAAAAAGAAAGTGTAACTCACATGAACTGTTGGTACAGATGGCTTGTCTAATGCCTCTGGAGATGCTGACATTTTCATGGCTGATCTGCTTCTGTTTAAACTGAAAGCATCTGCACTGACTGGCAACACAAAGTGCTTTTAATTACCTCCGAATTTTATTATAATTAAAACTGCTTTAAAAGATTTTCTTCCATACCCTCGCACACCCCTGAGTCAGTGCCGGGCTGCTCTGTGTGCTTGCAAATACCTTTCTGTGCTCATGGTTCTCCATTAAAGTTAATGCTGAAGGGATGAATTTTTATTTAGTTACTGTTCGTGGTGTAGTACTCGAGTCCGGTCTTAAAACCATAAACGAGCGCTCTCTGCCTCGTCTCAGTCTCACCTCATTTGGACTCGGTCTCGTCTCGGGGGTAAGGTGGACCCAGAAATTGTTGTCGAAGTAACGTTAATTATAAGATTTTCTAACGTTGGTGAATATCTACAGTCCATTCAAACCGAATTAATCAGTCCTTTCTCTCTATGCCTAAATAAAATCTGCACTCTGATTGGCTAAGAGAGTAAAACAAGTTACAATAGCTCAGAATAGGTTTTGTTTGAGGGTAGCCTGAAATGCTAGTATGTTTTCATATTTAACTATAAAATAGATAGAATGGATGTTCAGTTGACTTTATGTGGTGACTTCTGTTTAAGTTTTAGAACATTTGCTTCCAAAAGTTGCAACTCCAAAGGACTTTGATATAATAATAATAATAACAACAATTCATAACTTTAGGCTATATATTATGCCATGTTAACTTGTACTAAATAAAATATGAAATAAATAAAATAGTGTGTGTGTGTATATATATATATATATATATAT
>JAJAGP010004036.1:0-58431 GCA_025084515.1 Ancistrus triradiatus | reverse complement strand
TGCCACTGTCGCCCTAGGCTTGCTCAATTTGGGATTGGACGTAGTTATTAGGAGATAATCTAAACTTGTAAAGTTGCTTTGAGACAATGCTCCATTGTAAAAAGCGCTATATAAATAAATCTGACTTGACTTGACTTGGCATTCTAAATAAAACTTCATTATGAGCAATTTTCCTCTTGTGACTCCTCCGGTCCAGTGAGTATATTTTGTCATTAGACTGTCTTGTCATCTGTATTAACGATAATAATAAGCTTTGTTTTAATAATCAATTAAAAACATTAAAACTAATGAATGCTTGTGAAATATACTTCAATCATGTTGTAAACAGTTATGTTAAAATAAGTAATTGCCTTGTTTATTTTTATATGACATACCTGTTGTCTTATATGTCTATCTACAGACATTTAATTGTGAGATGTTGTGAACATTTCAAACAACTGATAACATACAGTCACCGACCATTTTATTAGGTACACCTGTTCAACTTCTTGTTAACGCAAATGTTTAATTGGCACCTTAATACTAATTGAACACTGTTTAAATGTCACAGCCTACCTGAGGTATTTAAACCTGAGTCTGACCTTTGGTATGTGGTGGAATGGGAGATTTGCATCATGGATTTGAATCCAACAAAATCATCAGCAACCGTATGATGCTATCATGTCTATATGGCCCAAAATGTCTTTGAAATGTTTCCAACAGCTTGTGGAATCTATGCTAAGAAGAATTAAGGCAATTAAAGCAAAATGGGGTCCAACCCAGTACTAGAAAGGTAAACGCAAGTGGCCATAAGGGTATATTTATTAATAGCATTCATACAAATACAATACATAATTTATTTACTGGTAATAATAGTTATTAATTTTATTAATTATTGTACTCTAAAATTGTTTATGCATGTTGGTCATACTAGAAGGGTGTGTAGAATATTTTCGGTGCAGTAGTCAGCACTGTCACTGTCATCTCCAGAGAGCCCAAGTTTGATTTCTGGTCCATACTCTGTCCAGATACTCCAATGTTCTTCCACATTTCATAGACATTCATTAATTTGTATCTATAAACTGTCCCAGTGTCAGTGACCATATGTGTGTGCCCTGCGATGGCTTGATACCTTTTCAGGGGTTGAATTCTGCCTTGTGTCCTGTGCTACCAGTTTCGCACAGCCCTGAATTGGATTAAGTGGATATGAAAATGAATGAATGAATGAATTAAGTAATTAATTAGAATCTGAATCACAATCACTGTGTACTGAATGGTGAGTCATGAATCGTGAATCGAGTTTTGGCTGAGAATCAAGGTACCACTGTGTTTTCAGTGGAAAATATTCATTAATTAATTTAATATTTTCCACTGAGAATACAGTGGTACCTCGGTTCTCAATTATTGTTAGTAAACACCTGACATCAAGGCTTGTTTGGTATGTTTAATGATAAAACTATAGTTCGGGGCAAGTTGGAAACACATGATGTTAAGATCCGTGCCCCGCTTCCGTTTTCTGTTCTTTTTTTGTTTTTTTGCAGTTGTGTTCCCGTGTGTTTTGCGTTTTGTTCGGTTTCTTGGTTTTCATTGGCTGTTTTTGTTAATTTCTGCCGCGCCCAGCTGGGATTTTTGTATATAAGCTCCTTGTTTTCCCGGTATGGCGCCCCGTCTGACTCAGTATCTGAGTATGCTAGCCCCGATTGCGAGCTTGTCGCACCGCTTAGCCTCATTGATGAGCCGCTAGCGCCTTGTAACCCAGGATCCGAACACGCTAGCCCCGTTTCCGAGCTCTCCGTGCCACTTGATGAGCCGTTAGCTTCCTATAGTTCTGACCTCGTACACGCTAGCCCCCTTTCCCAGCCGGCCGCACCATCTAGCTCTGCAGATGAGCCGCTAGCATCCGAGAACTGTGGGTGTCTGAATGCTCTAGCCCCGTTTCTGTGCACGCCGCGCCTATTAGCCCCATTGATGAGTCATGGGCATTCATGAGACAGGGCATTCTAGCCCTGTATGGGAGAGCCGCTGGCGCCATGTGGCACACTGCCTGAGTTGCTAGCATCCCCGTAGCCCCAAGAGTGAGCGTGCTGGCTCTGTATTTGTGCTGCTGGTGCCCTGTGGCTCAGTACTTGAGTCCGTGGGCTCCGTTTCTGAGCCTTTAACATGGTCTAGCTCTATGCCTGTACACGTCAGTACAGTACAGAGGCCTGATGCATCATTTTGCTCTAGTTCCGAGCCAGTTGCACCCCTTAACCTTGCCAAATTGGCACTGTTTTTGAAATGTTCGTGCCGCTTAGTCCCATCTCCAAGCACCATGCTCCCACGCCCGCTTGTTCCATTTCGGGACCGTTGGCGCCACTTAGCTCTGCGCTGGCGCTCGTTTGTCCCATAGGAGAACAGTTGGCGCTCATTGGCCCAGTATTTGAGCACATTAGCCTCATATCCGGGTCCACTGGCTCCGAATCTGTACCCGCTGTGCCACATAGTTTTGTAGAGGGACTGTTAGCACCTTGTAGCTCAGTACTGGAGCAGTTAGTGTCTAGTGGACCAGTGCCTCGGCATATTGGCTCCGTAGTTGTGCAACCTAGCTCCGCATTTGGGCCTGTTGGTTCCGCATGTGAACACGTTAACTCAGGGTCTGAGCTGATAGTGCCTAGTAACCTTGAATTCGCAAATGTTCACCCTGAATTTGAGTGTGCTAGCTCCGTAAGAGAGAATGTCTGAGCACGTTGATGCTGTATCTGAGTTTGTTGATTCCATGTCTGAATCGTTAGCCTCATGTTGTTCGGTATCTGACCATGTCACGCCGTCTGGTGTCGTGTCCAAGCACGCTGCATTCTGTAGTCTTGTGGCTGAGCCTGTTAGCTCTGAATCTCTATTCATTGGGTCCGTCGGTGCACTGTTGGTAGCATGTGGTTCCATACCCAAGCGTTGTTTAGAGTTAGTGGTAATCCAAAGTTTCATACCTGTCCACCTGTCATAGCTCATAGCTTATCTGAGCAAGTTGCACCGACCCCAGCTCTTCGGGCTTTCGCACCAACCCCAGTGCCACGGACGTTTGCGCTGACCCCTGTTGTCAGGCCGGACCCTTGACCTCCTTCCGGCCTCCCCTTCCCTTCATTGGTGGTCGGGGTCTACCGGATCTAGACTTGCGGGCATATAACTCAACCAAATAGAGATGAGAATACATATGCATATACATACGATTATATATTTGTGGGTACGAGGAATATCTCCGATAAACTCTTTATATGAACTAGCTAGATACATATGGGTGTGTTTAGACTTATTATGAAGCCAAATCTCATGTATTCTCTAAATGAATGATTCAGGCAAAGACAATCTGTTCCCACAAATGTTATTACTATTATTAAACAAAACTTGTCTCTTAAAAAGGTTTCTTGTGTCGTAAATCCAGGGCTGTCTTTCAGTGGCCTCCCTTGTGTGATAAGGTTTTTGAAAGATGAAACCCCCTTTTATGGTCACACATGGACTCAGGTTTATGATTGCCGAGATGTCTAAGGTAATAAGTTTGTTTAAACAGACCCAGAATTCTATTGACTTGAGAAAGAGTCTGGCGTTGATGGAGCCATCACTTGGAGGGTGAAAGATCCGGTCCAGATGGCTCTTGGCATTCCGAAGTGTCGTAAAGTTTATGACTTGGGGAAGAGGGTAAAGAGAGGGAGATACAGCGATCACGCTACAGGTTTTTGCAATTGTGGGCGATCAGGACTACATCGCCAACAATTCCATGCCGGACTAATATGGCTGGATTCTAACTAGAGACTCTTGTTTGCGTTTTGTTCGGTTTCTTATTTTTCATTGGCCATTTTTCGTTAATTGCTGCCGCCCGCAGCTGGGATTTTTGTATATAAGCTCCTTGTTTTCCTGGTTGCGGCGTGGTAGCATAATTTCCTCTGTTCGGATGTTCATGTGCGCTCCACGTTGTTTTTGATGACGCATTTCTACCCATGCCAGGCCTTCCTAAGTTGAGTTCTCAGTGTACGTTTTTGTATTTAGCCTTGTAATCATGCCTTGTTGTTTAGCCATTCCTTGCTTAATCTAGTCTTGTAACCATGCCTTGTTGTTTAGCCATGCCTTGCTTAATCTAGTCTTGTAACTACGTCTTGTTGTTAGCCGTGCCTTGCTTAATTTAGTCTTGTGACCATGCCATGTTGTTTAGCCATGCTTTCCTTATTTATCTATGATACCACACCATGTTGTTTAGCCATGAGTTGCTTCATTACTTAGCCTTGCAGTCCGGCCCTGCCTAGCCAAGCTCTGGGAAGTTATTTAGCTTTCTACGTTTTCCCCTTGTTGTATTGTTTCTTGGTGGTATTATTATGCTATACTTTTTTTTGTTCGTTTAACATATGAACCTTTGCTTTCAGTATCTGGTGTGACCCCCCTGTGCAGCAATAACTAAATAACTAAACATTTCCTGTAACTGTTGATCAGTCCTGCACACCAGCTTGGAGGAATTTTAGCCCATTCCTCTGTACAGAACAGCTTCAGCTCTGGGATGTTGGTGTTTTTCCTCACATTAACTGCTCACTTCAGGTCCTTCCACAACATTTCAATTGGATTAAGGTCATATTAGGGGTCACGTTTTGGCTGCTAGAAGCCAGTTTTGACCCAACATGACGGCGTGAGCACCTCCAGCGCGATCACACGTGCGTCAGCCCTTTCCGGGCATTTTGCATGTAAGTGGCGACACCTGTTGTTAAGCCTATATAAGCACACCTTTGGGCTCTCACGGGTGTCACAGCAGCATGACGCACCTATTGCGCACGCGCTGCACTCTGTATACGGCGTTCATCGTTTCCACCCTTTTTTGTTTGTTTAGGTAAGATAGGGCCTTAAATCCCACATCAGCCAAGCCGCCACTGTTGGGTCTTTAATCAAGAGCCTCAACCCACAATTGCTTGGATTGTAAGAATGTATCAATTGTAAGTCGCTCTGGATAAGGGTGTCTGCTAAATGACATAAATGTTAAATGTTAGTTATAGCGTAAGGCCAGCTTTTGTTTATTTCTTTGTGTTTATTTTTTGCCGGTCTTCTCCCGGCTGCTTTGAGCCTTGCCCCCGCCTTTTCCCTTTCATGCCATAGGCCCCCTCCTTCTCGATCGGGGGATGTTCCTTTCCCTGTGCGATCACATTTTTAAATGGATAATTTTCCTCAATAAATAAATGACCAAATATAATATTTTTGTCTCATTTGTTTAACTGGGTTCTCTTGATCTACTTTTAGGACTTGTGTGAAAATCTGATGATGTTTTAGGCCATATTTATGCAGAAATATAGAAAATTTTTAAAGGTTCACAAACTTTCAAGCACAACTGTATTTTCAAACATGGCAGTCTCTTGATAAAATATACATTCTGAACAACATCATTATAAAGGTGAGTTTCATTTTTCTTTTCTGCTCTTTTGTCAATATTCTGAATATTCCTTGACTGTTGCCAGCGAGATTATGTGTTTTGTTTCATCTTGCTGTATAAGTTTTGTAGAAAGCATTTCTCTCTGAAATCCATGTACAAAAATGCTATATGATTTATTGGTCAGATTATAATTCTGTGCAGCACAGTAAAACTGCAACTGAAGAAGACATTGTTCTGGAATTAGCAAGCGTTACACAATGAGCTGTGTGAGTCAAACATATAATTAAATTGAGGATTTAGAAAAGTATCAGTGTAGTGGATTACATGGACTCATCTTGCCTAAATCCCCACTATGGTGTTTCTGAATCCATGGCAGACTAAACCATTTACTGAGAATGTGAGCTAGCAGGTCTGGGATTTGAGCCAAAACTATAACTGAACAATAGAGTAACTGTCCTGTTATACAAGCTAGCGTCTTTTTACAGCTATATGGAGATTTCACCCAACTTTCAAGGTAAGCATAAAATGTAGGTTTAAATACACATCTACATCTTGTCAGAGTGTCACTGTAATGAAATGATTAATTGATTAATTTATATACAGTGGTGCTTGAAATTTTGTGAATCCTTTAGAATTTTCTATATTTCTGCATAAATATGATGTAAAACATCATCAGATTTTCACACAAGTCCTAAAAGTAGATCAAGAGGCCCCAGTTAAACAAATGAGACAAACATATTACACTTGGTCATTTATTTATTAAGGAAAATGATCCAATATTACATATTAGTGAGTGGCAAAAGTATGACGAGGACTGTGGTAGCCTAGTGGTTAAGGTACTGGACTTTGGACCAAAAGGTCCAGGGTTCAAATCCCACCTCTGCCAAGCTGCCACTTTTGGATCCTTGAGCAAGATCCTAAACCCACAACTGCTTGGATTGTATCAATTGTAAGTCGCTCTGGATAAGGACGTCTGCTAAATGCTGTAAATGTAAATGTAAATGTGAACCTCTAGGATTAGAAGTTAATTTTAAGGTGAAATTAGAGTTAGGTGTTTTCAATTAATGGAATAACAATCAGATGTGAGTGGGCACCCTGTTTTATTTAAAGAACAGGGCTCCATCAAAGTCTGCTCTTCACAACACATGTTTGAGGAAGTGTATCATGGCATGAACAAAGGAGATTTCTGAGGCCCTCAGAAAAAGAGTTGTTGATGTTCATCAGACTGGAAAAGGTTACAAAACCATCTCAAAAGAGTTTGGACTCCACCAATCCAGTCAGACAAATTGTGTACAAATGGAGGAAATTCAAGACCATTGTTACCCTCTCCAGGAGCAGTAGACCAACAGAGATCACTCCAAGGGCAAGGCGTCCCAGAGGAAAGAAATTCTCTACATAAGATCTTATGTTTGTCTCCTTTACTTCTCCTAGACATAATTAAGACATGTTTGAGATCAATGTGAGATTTAAGCTTTTTCCTCCTATTTCTAAAATTTGTCTCCTGTGAAATTTCTTAAATTCTTCTTAAGTTCATCTTAAATTCATCTCACCTCAGATTCATCTAATCATGAAAAAACATGAGAAACATTTGAGATCTAAAATTAAACTTATAGTTGTCTCACAGAAGACTTAACTGTTTTGTATCTCATCCAAGACTTATATGATACTATTAACTTAAGAAAGATTTAAGATCTCATAATTGGCTTTTTTAGGTCTCTTCTAACAAGTTAAATTTCATCTTATTGTTGACTCATAACAAGAAATCCATAAGAAACAGCAAATTCCCAATTTTCTGAATATACCTTGATAAACTTATCTGTCATTACTAATACTGTAATCTATTTATTTTAAGAAAGTAATTCTAAATAAAATCACAATTAAAATCTCAATATGTGTATGTTAAAGTACACAAGTTTATTTTCTGCACAATTTACTTTTACTTACAGGTGTAGATAAGGCAACAATAAAAGTATCCAAAGACTGAAAAACTAAATACAATTTCAAATATTTGCTTCCATGTTCTATCAGAGCCAATTCTATTCTGTTGTTCTTCATGCTTGTCTAATCTTATTGCTTGACCGTTTCTCAATACCAAGTACGCGAAGTACGGACTTGCATACTTCCTAAGTCTGGACTAGGAAGTTGGACTTGCAAGTACGTTCTCCCGAGGACGGGAGGACGCAGTTTGGTTATTCTACAATTGGAACAGCAGCATATTTGGCTATGGAGACAACACGGTTTACTTTTTACACATAGATAAAAACCTAAAACATCTTGTATAAAGCATGTCAGTGGTGGAACAAGTGCTCAGATCTTTTACTTTCCATTGAATAGTTTAATCTACGTGTAACAACGGACCGATCACATTTAAGCGTAACTAAAAACCTTCCCAAACATAAGCGAGCACTGATTTTAGAAGGGAATTTAATTATGAACTTCAATTTATATCAGACAATTCATATTTAGAATACAGGCTGAACAAATAACACATATAATGCATAATAAATACGTTAATAACTTTATGTCACATCTCCGAAATCATCTGAGCATTTTTTTATGTAAGCTTCATCTTGATAAACTGACCGCATAGTTGAATTTTAAACAACTACATTCTGGCCTAAAAAACTCTTATAACTTCATTTCGTGACACAATAACAGTATTACTTTAGAAATTATACATCCAGTTAGGTGTCCTCTCATCTGGCATTACAGAGCTGGCAATGCATTGTGGGATATTTTCGCTGTTCAAGTCCGCACAAGTCTGCTCTGATGCATCCTCGGTAATATGGGCGGATCGAGAACACATCCGGGAATTTGGAGCATACTCGGTTAGATGCAAACTTAGAAATATAACAGTACTTGGGCTGCGACTGATGACATTTCACAAGTACACGAGAACACAAGAACAGAGAAGTACGCATATTGAGAAACGGCCCGTGTCTTACTTTTCACCTTGTTTGGTTGTCCTGTGTACTGCCTGTTTGTTGCCATTATTTCTGTGGGGTTTTTTTTCTTTACTTTTTTTTTTCTTTTTTACCTTGCTTATTTGTCTTGCGTATATCTTGTCTGTCACAATTATTTTGTCTATATGCTTGTTACTAAGATCTGACAAAACAGACGCTTGCAGAGGTAAATGGCGTTCGGCTGGTTTATTGCAAACAACCCGGGAGATAGGCGGGTGAACGGCAAAGGGTTCAATAGCAGGTGGAAGGATTGAGCGATCAGAGCGTCGGTAAACAGTCCCAGGTCGTACCAAGAAGACAGTCCCACAGGTAAACAAATCCGAAGACGAGAGGCAAAAACCATGGTCAGTAAATCCAGAAGTGGGGTCGGGTCCGTAAATCCGTCAGATGATGACTAAACGCTCGGTATGCATGTAAGAATACAGAGGCAATACTTCGCGTTCGCGCTGCTGAGACGCCGAGTATAAATGGAGGTGAAAACAGGTGAGAGTCATCAGTACTCGGGCGACGCCGATCTGGAGGTGCGGCTTAGCTGGGCTTGGGGAGTCATGTGTTCGGCAGGTGCATTGAGGGAGTTGGTGTGTGCCCCGTTCTCGGAAGAGGGCTGAGCTGATGTAGGACTGAAGTCCAGCATTGTGACAGTACCCCCTTCCAAAGAGTCCAAGCGAGAGCTAGGACGATACCTGGGGTGCTTAAGAGTGGTTGAGTGTTGCGGTCGTTTGGGTCGACCCCTGGGGCGAGGAGCCAGATGGTCTGGGTGACACCGATGGAAGTCCTCTCTGAGGCCTGGATCCAGGATGACCTGGGCCGGCACCCAGCTCTGCTCCTCTGGACCATAACCCTCCCAGTCTATGAGATATTGGAGACACCCACCTCTTCTGCGCGAGTCCAGTAGCCGACGGACAGAGTACATGGGGGAACCATCGACCTACAGGTGTGGGCGGTGTGGCATCCAGGGGAGCCTCCTCCAGGGGACCCGTGATGACTGGCTTAAGGAGAGACACATGGAATGAGTGGTTGATACGATACTGACGAGGCAGATTCAACTGGTAAGTAACTGGATTTACCATTTTGAGGATACTGAACGGACCAATATACTTAGGCATAAGTTTTTGACCTTCCTGCGTTGAATGGAAGTCCCTGGTGGAGAGCCATACGCGGTCTCCGGGTGCATATACAGAAGTCTCACCATGCTTTCTGTCAGCTTGATGCTTGTAGCGTCGAAGAAGGCGTCCAATGTGCTGGTGTGTATGCTCCCATACCTGCTCGCTCCTTCTCATCCAACTCTCTACTGCTGTAACGTCTGAGAGCATGGGAGTCCATGGGGCTATCGGGGGCTGGTAGCCGAGGATGCATTGATAAGGCGTGAGACCCGTGGTGGAGTTAATGAGAGAGTTTTGGGCTATCTCTGCCCAGGCAAGATAGTCAGACCAGTCGGATGGGTTCTCGTGACAGTACAATCGCAGAAATTTGCCTAACTCTTGGTTAGCACGCTCACATTGGCCATTGGATTGAGGGTGATATCCCGACGTCAAGCTCACGGACACCCCCAAGAAAGAACACCCTCTAGAAAGGCCCTCCATACCTGGGAGATGAATTGAGGGCCGCGGTCGGAGACAATGTCCTCTGGTATACCGTTGATACGGAATACCTGCTGAAAGAGTGCTTCGGCGGTCTGAAATGCATTGGGAAGAGCCCGAAAGGGGATAAACCTTACTCCTCGAGAGAAGTGGTCAATAACAGTAAGGATAGTTGTGTAATTGCTGGAGCTTGGAAGGTCCGTGACGAAGTCGACAGCAATTTGCGACCATGGGCGATCGGGCACTAGCAGGGGCATGAGTTTTCTGACAGGCAGAATCTGGGGCACCTTGCATTGAGCACATGTTGTGCAGGATGTGATGAACCGATGGACGTTCTGGTGCATCTCCTCCCACTAATACCGAGCGGTGATGAGTTTGAGCGTCTCCCCTGGATGACCTGAGGCGAGTGAGGAGTGAGCCAATGTGATGAGGCAATCTCGAAAGGGTCTGGGGACATACTTGCGGTTATTGGGACACCCAGAGGGAATTGGGAGGTTGGTTAGGGCTCTGTCGATGTCCTCGTCGACCTCCCAGCGAATGGGAGCTAGAACAAGTTCGGGAGGCAGTATGGGTTTAGTAGAGTCCTCCCTTTCCATGCTTTCATCGCAGTGTACACGCGATAGGGCGTCAGCCTTAGTATTGTGTCTTCCTGGACGATAGGTGAGAGTAAAGTTAAACCGGGAGAAAAACAGGGACCAGTGGGCCTGACGGGGATTCAGCCATTTGGCAACCCGAAGGTACTCCAGGTTCTTGTGATCGCTAAGCACCTGGAATGGGTGTCAAGCCCTCTCTAGCCAGTGGCACCACTCTTCAAATGCCAATTTGATGGCGGGGAGTTCCTGGTCCCTGATGCCATAATTCCTCTCTGCCGAGGTGAGCTTGTGTGAATAGAAGGCAACGGGGTGGAGCTTATTCAGGTTGCCCATGCGCTGCGACAGTACAGCTCCTATGCCAACTGCAGACGCATCAACCTCTACAGTGAAAGGTTCCGAAGGATCGGGATGTGCCAGCATGGGTGCGGTAGTGAAGGTGGACTTCAGGGTCTGGAATGTCTCCTCGGGTCGTGGGGTCCGGGTGAGTGTCCGCGCATTGCCCTTGAGGAGAGAAGTAAGCGGGGCCGCCAGACTGCTAAAGTCACGTATAAATCTCCTGTAAAAGTTGGCAAAGCCTAAAAAACGCTGCAGACCCTTGATGGTCATGGGTCTAGGCCAATTGAGAACTGCCTCTACCTTGATCTCATCCATAGCGACCCCTCCAGAACTAATAATGTACCCCAAAAAGGTGGTGGAAGACCGGTGGGATTCGCATTTCTCCCCCTTGAGGTAGAGGTTGTTGGCCAGTAGACGGGAGAGTACAGCTCTGACATGACAAACGTGGGTTATGGGATCTGGGGAGTAGATGAGGATGTCATCTATGTAAGCCATGACAAAGTGTCCCAGCATGTCTCTGAGCACATCATTGATCAGAGATTGGAATACAGAAGGAGCATTGGAAAGTCCGAAGAACATAACCAGATTTTCGTAATGTCCCTTTGTGGTGAAAAAAGCTGTCTTCCACTCATCCCTTGGCCGAATCCTCACCAGATTGTAGGCACTGCGCAAATCAAGCTTTGTTAAACTGTGGCACCCCTTAGTTGTTCCAATGCCACGGGGACCAGAGGTAGGGGATACAGAAACTCTCAGGTTACCTGGTTCAGACCCCTATAGTTGATACAGGGTCTCAGGGACCCATCCTTCTTTTTGACAAAGAAGAACCCCGAGGCCATGGGTGACATGGACGGGCGAATGAATCCCTGAGCCAGCGCCTCCTGCACATAGTCCTCCATGGCCCTCTCCTCCTCCTGAGTGAGTGGATAAACCCTGGACCTGGGAAGGGTGGCTCCCTCCTTGAGCACAATGGCACAATCATAGCTGCGATGCGGGGGCAAGGTGGAGGTCTTCCTCTGACTGAAGACCTCTTTGAGGTCGGCATACTCGACTGGGAGCGGAACAGATCCTTCAGAGGTGGGGACTTCAATAATTGTTGATGCAATGGCCAGTGTGGGGTAGGAAAGACAGTGATTCTGGCAGTGAGGAGACCAGTGGGTAATTTCTTTGGCCCTCCAGGAAATGGTAGGGTTTTGCTTTCGTAACCAGGGTAGTCCGAGGATTAGAGAATTTGCTGGAGATTTGATGAAAAAGAACTGGACAATCTCCTTGTGCAGGGCACTGGTCGACATACCAAGAGTGTCCGTAATGTTTGAGACTATGCCTACTCCTACCAGGGTTCCATCAACTGCCGAAAGCTGGAGTTCCATGGAGAGGCGTGTAACCGGAATATTCAAATTCTGTACCAGCTCTATGTCCATGAAGTTCCCCTCAGCCTCCGAGTCGATCAGTGCTAGGAACACATAGTCACCATTAGTACAGTGGATGGTAATAGGCAGGCGAAAAGCCTTGTCAATCAACCCCACAATGGACACACCCGGACCTGCTTGGGTTTGTGGGGACAAGGTGGACACACACTGCACTCCCTTATCCGATGATCTGGAGCTCCACAGTACAGGCAGAGGCCCTCCTGTAGTCTGCGTAGTCGCTCCTCAGGGGATAGCTGGGTAGAGTCACACTGCATGGGTTCCAGGACCTCCTGTGACAGACTTGGAGGACGGCAAGGATTGCGTGCAGAGAATTGTGACTGAGTAGAGCGTAAGACTTAAGTCTGTCCAGAGCTGGAGGGTCCGGAACGTGAGGGACGGTTAAGCCGGAGTTGATCCACCTTTATGGCCATGTTGATGCATCCCTCCAAAGACAAGCTGCCCTCCCTACAGGCGAGTTCGGTGAGTACCTCAGTGTGAAGCCCATTACGGAAAGCTACGAGTAAAGCCGGCTCGTTCCACCCACTGCCGGCCGCCAAAGTGCGAAATTCCAGGGCATACGCTGCTACTGACCGATTTCCCTGGCGGAGCTTCATTAATAATTCACCCTGCGAACGACCCTCATTGGGGTGATCAAAAACAGATTTAAACTCCTCCTGAAACTCTGTGTAGGAACCCAGCTGGGCCTTAGACCAGGTGGCCATGGCCCATTCCAGTGCCTTGCCAGTGAGACGAGAGATGATAAATGACATTTTCGCCAAATCGGTACTACGAGGTGAATTATTGAAATATATTGAGCACTGGAGGAGAAAGCCTTTACATAGATCTGGGGAACCATCAAATTTGTCAGGCTTACTCAACGGAAAGGTGTTGGAAACCTTCGCCAGTGGTGCAGGTAGAGGTGGGGGTGTGGGTGTGGCAACAAAGACGAGAAGGGAGCTGGGCGGCGATCTCCTTCATGCCCTCTGTAATTTTGGTTGAGCTGTGTCTGTAGACCCTCCTGTTGTACCTTTAGTGCCTCCACACGAGTCAAAAAGATGCTGGTGTTGACTGAGAGTGGAGGCTTGGCTACTCACAGTGGCAAGCAGATCCTTTACCTCTGCCGCATCCATGTGGTGAAGTATTCTGTCACTAAGATCTGACAAAACAGATGCTTGCAGAGGTAAATGGCGTTCGGCTGGTTTATTGCAAACAACCCGGGAGATAGGCAGGTGAATGGCAAAGGGTTCAATAGCAGGTGGAAGGATTGAGCGACTGGAGCGTCGGTAAACAGTCCAAGGTCGTACCAAGAAGACAGTCCCGCAGGTAAACAAATCCGAAGACGACAGGCAAAAATCGTGGTCGGTAAATCCAGACGGGGGGTCGGGTCCGTAAATCCGTCAGATGATGACTAAACGCTCGGTACGCATGTAAGAATACAGAGACAATACTTCGCGTTCGCGCTGCTGAGACGCCGAGTATAAATGGAGGTGAAGACAGGTGAGAGTCATCAGTACTCGGGTGACGCCGATCTGGAGGTGCGGCTTAGCTGGGCTTGGGGAGTCATGTGTTCGGCAGGTACATTGAGGGAGTTGGTGTGCGCCCCGTTCTCGGAAGAGGGCTGAGCTGATGTAGGACTGAAGTCCAGCAGCATGACAATGCTGTTATTTTTGTCATTACAAATAAAATTATTCTATGTATAATCAAAACTGTGAAGAATAGTTCAAAACGGCTTAAACCATTAAAGTCCACACAATGAACTGGCAAGCTTTAAACCTAATGGCCCCAACTAAAGACACCACGGAGCGTCTGACGCAATGCCCTCTGTTTGGCTATTGGTTAGAACCATCTCATTAGCATACTGTGGTAACAAACATGGTGGATATTGCGGCTGGTGTGGGAAAGCAATTTTCTTAGTTATTGGTAATTAAATACTTCATATACTCACTAAACTAGATTGGTAAACATTCTGTTTTAAACATGTACATAGTTTACGATAAAGGACTTAACTTTCGGTTAACTTCTTTGAAGTTTGTGCGCATTTTTGAACTCCAGCGCGCACAAGCTTAGTTACCAGTCCAGGTGAGAGAGAGATGCTAAGCCACAGACTGAGTTACTGCTGCCGCAGATCTTCATTCTCCTCACGGCAGCTGCTGTTCTGTTTCTGGAATCGTAACTTGGTAAGTATTTTTGAAGTTATTATTGTTATTTTAACATATTAATTCGTTTTTGTGATAATAAAAACTTTATTGTAGTTTTCAGACCGAATGCTATGCTAGTTTCTGTTGGTAGCATAATGTTAGTCAGAGTTTCCTTTGCCCATAACTTGGATTGTAGAGCAGCTCTAAAAGAGAAATGTTAAGTACGGTAATGTACGTTATATTTACATATATATATATATATATGTGTGTGTGTGTGTGTGTGTATGTGTGTATGAAGGTTAGCACCTGATGCACCTTTTGTGTTTTTATTATTATTCTGCAAGGTAACGTTAGCATGCGCATCTGGGAACCTAGCTATCTGCAGCCTTTCAGGTAATATTATTAGCCAGTCTATCATGACCAAAAAACGTGATAACTTAACTGTATTTTTTTTTTTTCAATTAAGTCTGTAGGAATAAAATGTGGAATGAGCTTGAAGTTTACAGCACTTTCACTGCAATGCCTCTTTTGTCCTGTTTGAAGGATTTGCACAAAACACATTTTCATGAACTTTGTTTTTATGTTTTCTGTTGAGAATGGACTTGATACATACAATAAATATCAATTCTATATTATGATTAATACGACCTTTATTAGATGTTTGCACCATAGTCAGTATTGTGGAAAAATTATACATTTTAGACAGGTGTGGAAAAATGCTGCAGAGTAATAATGCTTTCAAACATGGAAGTGTTAATAGTTTTTTGTCAGTTAACAACATGCAAAGTGAATGAACAAAAAAGAGAAATCTAAATCAAATCAGTATTTGGTGTAACCACTGTAGCAGAATACGACTACATTTTAAATTGATTAATTTTAATGAACAAACGGGGCACCACCGGATCGTTTGGAGGCTGGTGGATCCGGAAAACCAGTTGAAAGAGAAAAAGCGAAATTGATCAGGAAGTCGATAGAGCAACTTCAGTCTGGATCTGAATAATGAATTCAAAGTTATTTTTCTCGACCTTTGATTGAATAAAACTCTCTCACACAAAGCGTTAAAAATTCAAAAGGTTATAACAAGTTTATTAACTACAAACAAGGCAATACCAACTGACAATCTGAAGTAATAACATGTATATCACAGTTTTAATATCAGAAAACGAGGTGTATCTATGTGCAACTTATCAGTTGTGTAGTAACTACCCAGGGGCAATGTTATGAACTATTTTGTTACGACGTAGTGAGTTACTAATAACACAAATTATGGTGAAGCGTGAATAGTACAGTGAAAACTACTTAGGCAGTCGACGTTGAAGCGTGGTTTAAAATTAAACGCAAGGTTCGAGAATCGGGGACCCAATCAAGCCATAAAATGGTACTCGCCTGGAAATCACTTGGGTGGTTCGGGGCATTTAACCTTGGCCCGGCCTGTCCAAAAAGACACGATTTTGGGGAGCGGTGATGTTTATCTTCAGAGCAACACAGCCGCTCGGAAAGGCCTCTTGACGGCGTAGGCTCTTGGGCTTTTTGGTTGTGCAGATAGCCGTCGCATAACCACAGATTTTTTCCGGGTCGTGTCTTCAGTACTTCCCAGTTTAGGCCTCGAAGATTGCGTTCGCGCACACTCAAATCTTTACCCTGGCCACAGGCAAATGCTAAGTCTGACGCGAACTTTATACAACACAATTCAATTAAACTTGGAAGGCTAAGATATACGAGCGTGGTCGAGTGTGAAGGAGATCTTTGCTAGTTGGTCTTTTAACTACTTTTTTAGCTTAATTGCTAATTCAGCGATACCGAACTACTAAGACTGCTGGACAAATAAAAACTTAAACTAAACTTAAACGCAAAACGAAAATGGAAAGAAAACCTAAAACCAAACAAAAACTCAAAAGAAAAAGGACTACTTAAACAAAGGAACAAGAGTCCAAACAAAGGAAAAAAACTTGCCGCTGCTAATCAGCGGCAAAAGGTTTGTATGCGTCCTGACGTAAGCGATCAGAGGCGAGGGCAAAGGGGTTTGCTCTGGACTTTAGCCAAAGAAAAGTTGACTCGGCATCAAGTCCCTCCTCTCGTTGGGCATGTCCTCTATTTCCCGTCTGTTGGTATGCACGGATACAGAAGTTATAACTTTAGATTAATATATTTTTACATATCTAGGATGTCTAAGTGTACCACATAAGAACAAAAATCCTGAAAGTTACAAGTTTAGTTGCGGGATTTCGGGTACAAGGTTAAGTGCACCTTATACTTTAGCATATTACTGTTCATCAGTTGTTTTTATTTTCAAAAAAATGCTAAAATGCAAAGTTATTACAAATGGATATACATTATTTTGGTCTTAATATTTTTATTTCTACAAGTGAGTCAAGGCTTTGTGATACTTTACTTCCAGACTAAAAGTATAAATATTAAATCACATCCTTGTTTTTTTTCTGTGTAGATTACATTTTGTGATTTTCCACACTTGTCGAGATGGAACGTGGTTGAGGTGGGAAATTTGAAAAAGGCCTTCATTAAAAAAAAAAGTCATCATACCAGACTGACCGTCGAGACATAGGTGAACAGACACCTTGCCAGCCTCCTTCCCAAGATTATGAAATGACTCCAGGTTTACCTTTGGCTGTTTGAAAAAAGCTGTACTGAACTCTGAATCTGAGACCTGAACTGAACACGCACACCAAACATTTGTATGTTTTTAAGGGGAAATGTAAACAAAAAATTGAATAATTACAGTGGTGCTTGAAAGTTTGTGAATCCTTTAGAATTTTTTTTATATTTCTGCATAAATATGACCTAAAACATTATCAGATTTTCACACAAGTCCTAAAAGTAAATAAAGAGAATCCAGTTAAACAAATGAGACAAAATATTATACTTGGTCATTTATTTACTGAGGAAAATGATCCAATATTAGGTGTTATTAGAGTCAGGTGTTTTCAATCAATGGAATGCCAATCAGGTGTGAGTGGGCACCCTGTTTTACTTAAAGAACAGGGATCTATCAAAGTCTGCTCTTCACAACATGTTTGTGGAAGTGTATCACGGCATGAACAAAGGAGATTTCTGAGGAGTTGTTGATGCCCATCAGGCTGGAAAAGGTTACAAAACTATCTCTAAAGAGTTTGGACTCCACCAATCTAGTCAGACAGATTGTGTACAAATGGAGGAAATTCAAGACCATTGTTACCCTCCCCAGGAGTGATCGACCAACAAAGATCACTCCAAGAGCAATGCGTGTAACAGTTGGCGAGGTCACAAAGGACACCAGGTGTGCATGGCAGGGTTGCAACGAGAAAGAGACTGCTCTCCAAAAAGAACATTGCTGCTCATCTGCAGTTTGCTAAAGATCACGTGGACAAGCCAGAAGGCTATTGGTACAATGTTTTGTGGGCGGATGAGACCAAAATAGAAATTTTTGGATTAAGTGTAATCTTTGGAAAAAGGAAAACACTGCATTCCAGGATAAGAACCTTACCTCATCTGTGAAACATGGTGGTGGTAGTATCATGGTTTGGACCTGTTTTGCTGCATCTGGACCAGGATGGGTTGCCGTTATAGATGGAACAATGAATGCTGCATTATATCAGAGAATTCTAAAGGAAAATGTCAGGATATCTGTCCATGGACTGAATCTTAAGAAGTGGATCATGCAGCAAGACAATGAGCCTAAGCACACAAGCCGTTCTAGCAAAGATTGGTTAAAAAAGAATAAAGTTCATGTTTTGGAATGGCTAAGTCGAAATCCTGACCTAAATCCAATCGAAATGTTGTGAAAGGACCTGAAGCGAGCAGTTAATGTGAGGAAACCCACCAACATCCCAGAGCTGAAGCTGTTCTGTACGGAGGAATGGACTAAAATTCCTCCAAGCCGGGGTGCAGGACTGATCAACAGCTAAAGGAAATGTTTAGTTGCAGTTATTGCTGCCAGGGGAGGTCACACCAGATACTGAAAGTAAAGGGTCAAATACTTTTGCCACTAACTTGTGTAATATTTGATCATTTTCCTCAATAAATAAACGATCAAGTATAATGTTTTTTGTCTCATTTGTTTAATTATCTTCCTTTTATCTACTTTTAGGACTTGTGTGAAAATCTGTTGATTTTTTAGGTCATATTTAAGCAGAAATGTAGAAATGCTAAAGGGTTCACAATCTTTCAAGCACCACTGTGAATGGTTGAGTTAGTTAGTCAGTAAGAGTGGTTTGGTGTGAAACACTCCATTCCAGAGAAACTTACTGAGTCAGAATTGTTCACGGTGGTGAGAGGAACCACATAAAGTGGGGCAAAAAAGTATTTAGTCAGCCACTGATTGTGCAAGTTCTCCGAGGTGTTAGGAGGGGGTCGGAGAACCCTAAAAAAAAAAAATACTAAAGGATTGGAACCCTGAATGCGGCTCAGCAGACAGACCACGACGTGAGGAATAACGAAGGAGTTTATTAAGCAAATAAACAGCAACTGGGAACTTTGGAGGTGTACGAGTCGAGTCCAGGAAGCTGGCTGACGAGGGAGAGTGCGCAGCGGGTGAGAAGAGCATGGCGACGGAGTGATGCTTGCTTCCCAAACAGGAGGGTCCGGACCCAGGACCGGCGTGGAGGACCAGAAGCCGGCGGGGAAGGAGTATGGCAGGAGCAGGTCAACTGAGGAAGAAAAGAAGAACTGACTGTGTGCCCAAACAGGTAAATAAACCGGCATGAGAGCCGAAAAGAAAACAAACGAAGGCTCAGTACAAACTAGGGCTGGATACTGAAAAATATACACTGAGGAAGACTGTAGGGACAGTCAGACTGGAAGCTAGAGCAACACTATGCGCTAAGGCTAAGGCTAAGGCTAAGGCTAAGGCAGCTTAAGTGTAGCAGCCAGTACCGTGATGAGGACGGAATAATCTGGCGAAGTCTTGACGATCAACTGGGCGATGTGTATCAGCTGTGTCTTGTTGAAGGAGGCGTGGATGAGACGGGAACGGCAGCCAACCGAACGCTAGGAATCAAGCACAACACACACACACGGCGCGCTCGGGAAGAAGGTAAACAGAACGTGAGGGACCGTATGCAAATGACAAAAAGTGGAAAAAACGGTGACGACCCAGAGCGAACCCTAACACGAGGTCTGTAAGTTTCATCACAGGTATACTTCAACTATGAGAGACAAAATGAGAAAAAAAATTCGGGAAATCGCATTGTAGGATTTAGAATTTAATTGTAAATCAAGGTGGAAAATAAGTATTAGTCACCCACAAACAAGCAATATTTCTGGCTCTCACAGACCTGTAACTTCTTTACGAAGCTCTTCTGTCCTCCACTCGTTACCTGTAATAATGGCACCTGTTTGACCTCGTTATCTGTATAAAAGACAACTGTCCACAGCCTCAAACAGTCAGACTCCAACCTCAACCATGGACAAGACCAAAGAGCTGTCGAGGACACCAGGAAGAAAATTGTAGACCTGCACCAGGCTGGGAAGAGTGAATCTACAATAGGCAAGCAGGTTGGTCTGAATAAATCAACTGTGGGAGCAATTGTAAGAAAATGGAAGCCATACCAGACCATTGATAATCTCCCTCGATTTGGGGCCCCATGCAAGATGTCATTCCGTGGGGTCAAAATGGTCATGAGAACGGTGAGCAAAATCCCAGAACTACACGGAGTGACCTGATGAACGACCTGCAGAGAGCTGGGACCAAAGTAACAAGGCTACCATCGGTAACACACTACACCAAGAGGGACTCAGATCCTGCAGTGCCAGGCATGTCCCCTTGTTTAAGCCAGTACATGTCCAGGCCCATCTGAAGTTTGCCAGAGAGCATACGGAAGATCTAGAAAAAGATTGGGAGAATATCATGTGGTCAGATGAAAACAAAATAGAACTTTTTGGTAAAAACTCAACTGTGTGAAGAAGAATGCTGAGTTGCACCATACCTACCGTGAAGCATGGGGGTGGAAACATCATGCTTTGGGGCTGTTTTTCTGCAAAGGGGACAGGACGACTGATCCGTGTTAAGGGAAGAATGAATGGGGCCATGTATCGTGAGATTTTAAGCCAAAACCTACTTCCATTTCTCATTGTTGAAGTGTACCTATGATGGAAATTACAGACCTTTCTCATCTTTCTGAGTAGGAGATCACAATCTGTCAATCAATCAATCAATCACTTGCACAACCAATGGCTGACTAAATACTTTTTGCCCCACTGTATCTGAAGAGATTATTGCTTCATGAGAAAGCTCCCTCAAAGAAAATGATTTCATGAAATTGTTAATTATACCACAATTAGTTCCAACCTCGCAATCTGATTGTCTGAAACGTTTTTCCCGTGACGTTATTGATGATAACAGCACTCTGACCGATGCTCTATAAGTATTACTCCGTGGCATACACACGTAACTTAGCAAAAATGCCCGCCCTAAAAAGCAGCCAAGTTATAATGAGTAAAACACTGCCGAAATGAAAGCTATAATGAGTTTATCTATTGGTTTTGAAAACGACTTAAATTTAAGCTATTAATGACCAACATGAGTCAAAGGTTTATCACCTTTAGGATTTGCAACCTCTGGAAAAGCGAAACGAAGTCAGTCTTTTAAATCAAACGTCCCGGCTCTTAATGGATTCACAGCTCGACTTAAGAGCAACGAGACTGAAGATCAGTTGTAGTCCCATCAAGAAAAATGTCCTGAATCAGCTTAATTCCTCACAAAGACGTCATTTGCTGGAGTTTGCCGATGGGAGCTTCGTTCATCTGACAGGTTTATCTGTAAGTCCAGCTCTAACCCAGAGAAGCTGCTGATGCTCTGTAACTCTGCCAGTACATTTCTCACTGATAACATTAACAATAAGAGCTTCATCATACGAACTTATAATCACCAATCAAACGGGATCCTAGACTTTGCTTAGAACACCCGGATCTCACTCCAAATTGATTCAGTCGGTAGAATAGTGGATCTTAGTAACAGCCTGCCTTATAAACCACACCCATTTTATTTGCTGAATGTAAATAAACATTATTTTTAATGAATTCAAATTTACCAATAGATATATGTGTTATTATCTGTATAATGAACAGTTATTGGTAATTCTGTTCCTCGACTTTAATGACTAAAGGGCTTAGCCGCGGAGTAACGATAGAATGGAACTATTTTACCTCAGGAATGCTGATAAACAAATTGTTTTTTCTGTCCTCTTTATCTTAAAATGTAACAGTAAATGGCGATAAAGGAACTGTGGTGTAATCGCAGTAATACACTCAAGCTCGTGCTTTAACGTGAGATATTGGCACGGGTGTTATGATCTCTAACTGCAGCACACTCGTGCCAATATCTCACGTTAAAGCACTCCTTCTCATGTATTATTGCTTATATATGTGCTGCCTGTTGTATGATGTCTGGCACAATGTTTTATGGTAGTTTTGTGTTAAAGTTTTGGCTTAAACTGTATTTTAATGGCAGAGGGGAACATGCAGGGAGTTATAAGGCACAATAGTACCCAATGAGAGCTTATTTCAAATTCTCCACTGTTTTACCATCATCAACATTACGTATTTAAAAACTCAGACACGTGTTGGTTCTTTGATGGTTTTGGATAATAAATACAATAGCTATATCAGCAGTGACTACAACACACAAAAAAAAAACATTTTATCCAAATATCACCAGTGATCTGACACTTGTCATCTGAGTTTTTAATATGTAATTTTACTTTAAGGGAAAAATTTTATCTAAAGGAATAAAAAAGTTTTAATTAAATTCTTTAAATATTCCTCCTCCATGAGCAGAATAAAATGATTACAATACATTTTAGACTTTACTTTCTGTTAGAGAGCTTTTATAATTGGGCGTCTAGTTCCTATCAACGCCACAATTTTGACTCTAACTTTCTATAGAATTCAGCATTTTATACCAAACCCCTGTGACTGACCATTTAAATCATCTCAGCCATTTAATTATGCACTGAAAATTCGGTGGCATTCCACTCTAAGAACTGTTGTCTCTTAGTGTTCACATTGTTATGCAGTTTTTCTATTTACTATGTGTACTTTTCTATTTACTATGTTTATATGCATTTTTGTGTTTACACTATTGTATAACGGCTGTTAAAATGTTCACAATTCAGTTCCACTAATTTGTAGCGTGATCGCTGTATCTCCCTCTCTTTACCTTCTTCCCCCAAGTCGTAAACTTTACAACATCTTGAAATTCAAGAAGACCCTACATCTGGACAAGATCTTAACCCCCCCACCTTTGACTCCAACGGAATTGGACGTCTGTTCAAACAAGACATATAACCTTCAACATCTCCAATCATGAACTAAGTCCATGTGCTAATCTTAGGTCAACGTTTCAAGGCCACCAAGCTTTCTTAATTGTCTTCTGACTTTTGCAAAAATTAACGACTTTCTTTCCCCATAGTTGAACTCTGTCATCACAGCCCCTCTTGCAAACCTTATCACCCAAGCCTGGCGCCAGAAAGGCACCCCTGGAGATTTACGACATCAACAAACGGTCAAGAAACTATCGGCTTCCCTCTTAAAAAAACCAAGAACTCAGCTTTTGTTCTAAAGAGACAAACTTTAATTGTATTCCAACTCTTTCTGGGAACAGTTTATCTTCATCGAAAACCTTTTAGTTACATAACCAATAATATTTGGATCCTGAGAAGTCCAAACATGCTATATACATTTAAATGATTCATACAAAGAGTGGATCAAGGATATTCTTTTATATCCACACACCATTACAGATTATACATATGTATGTTACTGAATTTATGTATCTTCATATCTACTTGATTGATGTTTTAGTATAATTATCTTTTTGTTTTGATATTTAGTTATCTGGTTTAGTATGATATATAGAAATAACCGCTTTTGCCTATGTGTTTTGATCGATCGGGTTTTTAATAATTTGTGCAACACACATGAAGTTATTTACAATGTACCGTTTCCTACAGCTTGTATATTATCATAGTATTGTTTAGTTAAAAGTATAGTAAATGCCTGCCGCTGTAGTTAGAATGCTTTAACGATGTTCTAAGTTATCAATTCAAGGTGCTTTTGATCATCTGAACCTTACAACGAAGTCTGCATCTAAACTTGTAACTTTGAGGATTTTTGGTTATTGTGTGATACTTTTCAATCTCTTTTAGATACGTAGGAATATTATTTAATCCAAGTTAGACGTCTGTGGCTTATGGTGAAATAAGGCAACCGCGATAGGAGAGCTTTACTGAGGAGTCAGCTTCTCATTGGCTAAGTAAGGGCAACTCCTTATGTCCCGCCTCCAGTCGCCCCCCTGAGCGGGAGCATTCAAAAGCAACCGGGACGACCGGGAAGTTAAGTTAACTTCAAATTCGTGTGAGTCTTGTGTTGTGTATGTTCTTATGTTTTTCCGCTTTTTGTAACGTTTTGATTATTCATTTCACTCAAGTTTTTTCGCGTTTTTACTTTAAAGTTTCCTGTGTACAGCAGTCCTTAAGTAGTTCGGTATCGCTGAACTAGAAAGACCAACCAGACTCTACGCTCGACCATTCTTGTGCCATCCAAGTTTTTCCGAGTTTTTGTTGAAGCACGTGGTGCTAGAACGTGCTCGACTCCACCTTTATCTGTGGCCAAGATAGAATCCGAGTCGCACGCCCGCAAGTCGAGGTCAGGGAACCTGATCACCAACAGCTGGAAAAAGCCAAACCGGAGTGAGGCCCTCAACCCATCTGTGATCCAACGGACCGAAGACACAGAAGACCGGAGACCCGGACCGAAGACACGGACCGGAGGCCTATAGCCAAGATCTTACAGTCCGCCAGACAGGAGCATCAGAATCTGAAGATTTTTACCGCTTCAGTTATATGTGTGACGTCGGACGACAGGCAGAGGCCCGGTTTTCGTTCCATCTCCTTCGCGTGAGCCTCCACAAAGCAATCGGCAAGTAACCACTGTTGTGGCTGTTCTGGGTCCCTGATCTATCGTACGTTGCGTTTTAAGCTAAAACCATGCTTCAACATAGACTTATTCACGCCTAAGTAATTTAACATACTATCCCCACTCAACTTAATTAAGGTTACCAGTAGCAGTGCAACGTTAGTAATTATTACGCGACCATAAGTTACATAGAGTCATCTTGGTTTCCGATTTTACTACTGTAAGATGTACGCTTGCCATTATTCCCTGTTCTCCATACTGTGATACATACATGTTCATCGTCATTTATGATTTTAAACTCTGTGATACACTCGTTATTTACCTTAGATAATCTGTTGGTAATTTTGCCTTGTTTTTGTAGTTAATAAACTTTGTTTTTTAAAAACCTTTTTGAAGTTTGCCGCCTGGTTTTGAGAGCTCATTCATTCATTCATTCAAAGGTCGAGAAAACTACTCGGAATTCACTATTCAGAACTAGACTGATCAAGGTTGTTGTTTCTTTTTCCTGGTTTTTTCAGATCGGCCAGTGAATTATTTATATTTATCATTAATCGATTTGGTGGTGCCCCGTATTTCTTAATTAATTAATATATATATTTTAATTAACAAAAGTTTAATTAAAAATTAATCCAATTAAAGTGTAGTCTTAGTTTCTACATTATTTGGTGCTCCCGTGTGACGAGTGAAATCGACCTTATTGAATGATTGGCTCTTATTCTATGCGGTAATTTCAAAACCACGTGGGCATAGCGTTCTGTATTCAGAGAGTCTTTACACAGTACAGAGGTGCAAACAGGTATGAGCGTCTGCAGGTTTTAATTGTTGGAAAGTTGGTCATAAAGTTTAACAGCTGCTGTTGTGTTGGTTTGTGTAAAGAAAGGAAAACGTCGCCGAGCGTAATAGCAATCTAAGCTGCCTTCTTGTGTCTTTGTGTGCGTGTTTTTGTATGCGCCGCTGTGCGTTGTATATCAAAGGTACCATGGTTAAGAATTGCGTTACTAAATAAGTCATAACTACTGATGCATGCATAGCGTATCCCGAACGCTCATTTTATTAAAATTAAGGCCTATAAGCGTAAGAACCAATTTTTGCGAGTCTCCGAAATTGTGTATATACGCCCGAAGTGTAAAATTTTAATTTATTTTCCGAGTCTCGAGAGAATTAGAATACCTTCGGCCTCCCCGTGCTAAAAAGTAGCGTAGCTAACTACTTTGTCGGCGTCACGTGTGATAGGGGAGTCTTTAAAATCGTAACACGCCGTCTGATACGGTTGTGCTTATAAACGCAGCATAAAGGTAAGCTGTTGTGAACACTTGCCAATAGGGGCCCAAAATACCCGAAGAAACTGAATAGCGGGAGCTTAAGTTGGCATGAAGCTGATTCTCAGCTTGGGTTGGGAAAACGTGTGTAGGAAGAAATCAGTTTAAATAAAGGCCACGGCTGTGTTACCGTGTCCTGTGATCCAATAAAACTCGCCCTGAGCGAAAAACTCCAGCCCAGTCTGGATAGAAAGTGGGTGAACCATTCAAAGAATTAAACGTCCCTTCAAAGGACGTGCTTAATGACGTCATGATTGATGTGCATCTCGTGGACACCCCTGTTGGTGCAAACTTCATCCCTCTGGTGGCCAGACAAGGAACGCCACCCTTTGAGGAATAATATAGGTTATTGACGCCCCTTTTGTTGTGTCGATGTTACCCTCTTGTGGTCAGATACTGGACCACCACCCTGTGAAGGATAATATAGGCTATTGAACCCCTAGTGGCCAAATCTTGAGTGAACAACTCAGGAATAATTACCTAGTGTTGCTGAAACACTGCAGCCTTGAGAAACTTATGCGTCTATACTGTGAACTTACTGAAGCTCATAGAGTAAAATTGTGATAACTTAGCACTTAACTAATAGTGACCTATATGCGGTTTTTATTACTTTAATAGTGGACTATCAGTGGTCCTTTTGTTAATCACTATAACTTTTAAGAAACCTTATTGTAACACGGTCACTGATTATCACTATCAATTGAGTCCACAAATTCCTTCGATTGAGCCCTTTAATTAAAAGCCTTTTAGCTGCCCTAAATTTTAATACGTTTACTGTTTGTTTGTTTGTTTATTTGCTCATAAAATAAAATAAAATTAATAATTATTTGATTAATTTTAATTGATTGAAAAAAAATTGATTATTAATTTTTTTTTTGTGGCGAATAAACAAATAAAATAAAGCTTGCTCGAATACAGTAAAGCACCCTAACCTTGCGTGCAGTGTACCTATTCGACCTACAAACCCAATCGTCGTAAATTACACAAACCTGAACAACTAAAATGGCCGCTGAGCCACGATCAATCCCCTCTGTGTTGAAAACACTAATGAGGATGTTGAGTCGGCATTACTAGAGATTACTCGATCACTAGTGCCCGACTATCTAAAAAACCGCCCAAGAAAGTGACCCAGTTGAACTTGAGTCAGTAAGGAATGCCTGCCTAACCGAATATCTAAGAACCGATTTTAGAAGCAAGGTGGCATCTCAACTAGTTATGAAACGGGTTGCCTTACAGATAACTGAGTTCAAGAATCGCTCCGTGGAACTGGAGCAGGCCACCGCAAAGCGCATGGCCCTTGAACAACGCGATGCAAAACCAGTGTAATAAAATTAAAGACGGTTAGAAAGCACTGTGTCAAAATACAGTACAGGAAAGAAAGTCCTGAATGTCCCAAGTGGATCATTGTATGCTCCCGATACACGTCCTGACCAATCAACAGGTGTACAGAACGTTCCCTGTTATGACCAGGAGCGGGATTATACTCCCAGAGTTGCTCCTGGATCCTATTCTCCCACTAGAGCCAGGAGAGAGTCTCCTGACCGTGCCCAAATAAACTCCCCACGAGGGCAAGACCCCTCCTTCCGCTCATACTCAGGGCCCAACTGACAGGGATCTCGATAAAATTGCCCGCAATATAATTCGATTCGAGCCCCCACCTGGTGGCGCTCATGATGTCCGTGCATATGTGAATGACTCGAATTCTACCTGCGAAAATTTCCCCAAGCGACGGTAGACGACAGCAGGATTTATTTAATCCGAGTAACCTCAAAAACCGAGAAGTTAATAGTTTCATCATGCGCCAGCCGGACCATATCCGGGGGAAACTACTACCTGTTTGTGTAACGCATTGGAGAAAGGAGTTCTCCAATCCTGTCACACAGACAGGACTGGTCGCAGCTCTATCAGTCCAAACAGACAGAGTAGGCAGGAGTCCCCACAGGTCTATTATCATCGTTTGCGTCAAGCCTATTTTGGCTTCAGCAATCAACCTGGCATGGAGGAGGATCTGGAACTTCAAATCATTGTTTGTCCAAAACCTCCACCCTGCTACCAGTTACTATCTAGGCGTCTCAGCTTGCCCACGCACGTTAAACAGTAGAGAATTGCGCGACTTAGCAATAAAGGGATTTGTTAAATTTCAGCAAACTGCCCATAAGCAGGTAGGACCCTCCTAGCGTGCGAAGTATTGATACCACCGTTTTTTTTTAACCTTTAAAACAGAAAGGAACCCGTTCCAGCACCGACTCCCAATCAAGCCCAGGGCTTGAACAAGGGACCCGGAATCTCTCGGTCCCCACAAAACCATTAGGCGTTGCAGGTATCCCAAACAACTGTGGTTAGAGCGTAATCCAAAACCGTGCGAATTCGGACACCGGTCAACATTTTCCCAAGGTATCGCCACAATCGGTCTCCTCCCGATCAAAGCAAAGTTGGGACATGCCTCATGGTCTAATCGTCCCCGGGGCAACCCAAGACGACCTTTATCTCCTCAGTTACACTACTGAGAACAGGGTTATAACAAACCCGAGCCAAGAAAAAGGCTACAGCAAAAAGAGTAGGGCAGAAAACAAACCTAAAATGGTCAAAATCAGTCAGGAAGACTTAGCAACCCTTAAAAGAATAGTAGATAAGCTGTGTCCAAATTGATAGCCAGGAAGCAGATCTGTCCTCGCTCACCTCTGCTCCCCCTAAATCACCTGTCCAGCCTTTGTTAAGCCCATGTTGAGACAGAGGAGGAGTGCTCCTCCTGGTCTGATGGGAATAAACCTGCAGTACCAGGTCCCCTACAGACTCCTGTCATACAGGTGGAAATACCTGATCAGCTACCACAGGGGGTGAGAAACCAATCCCCCCTAGTGCTGTGTTAGTGGTCCAGTCAGACCCCAAAGGAAACAACTTTCAGGAGGATGGGCCAGCCAAGTCGTCTGACTTTCCGTCAGAGCCCTCTTGGCCCCCGGGTAAGCCACTGGAACAACAAGATACCTTCATGTGTTCTCTGACCATACCTGAAACAACGTCGGCAACAACAAAAATCGATTCAGGGGGGTCAATAACAGCAATGCTTGAACTAAATAAGAAACTGAACCCTGAACTTGAACCTCAAATTGAGTTGGTACCAAACGAAACTGACACCCTACAAAGTGATCAAAAGCGTGAGAAACACAGGGAGATCCTTATGGAGGATCGCAATTCACTCACTCAAAATTCCTTAGATTTAGAACCTTATCCTAACCATGATTTTCACAAAAATTGCCTGTTTTGTATACAACCTGAATCGGCCAATGATTACTGACTCAATATTTCAAGTCCCTCCTTGTATTGGGGGCATGCTATTTGTCTTAACTACAAATTGATAAGCACAGATACAAGGACTATAACTTTGAATTAATATATTGGGTATCTAAAGATGTATATGTGTATCACATGGGAGTCAAACTGCTCAAAGTTATTTGTTTAATTGTAGGAAGTTCAGTTACTAGGTTATGATTGTCAAGGGCACCATGAATTTACTTACCTTCACATTTACTCCTCCGCTCTCGTCCATAATGTAACGACGGGCGGCGGATGGGAAGCAGGAGACAAACGCAAGCTACTGGCGGGTAAGGTGGTTTTATTAACGACAAACGACAGTGACGGATAGGTGAGGCAGGTTAGGGACATCGTGAATCCACGCCGAGTGTGAATTGGATGGGGGTTAAATAGTGAGGGAAACGACGTGGAAAATGAGGAACAGGTGTACGTGATCAGCAGGTGCGGCCGGCGGGCATGACAATAAACTATGCGCTCACAGTTGCAACTCTCACAATAAAATAAAAGCTTTGGCAAGACACATAAATTGGCAGTAAGATTTATTTTAAGTAATATTCACAGAAAAAAAGCAATATACACATTGGAATTTTTTGTACAATATAACGCATAAAATTATCAGTATATGTGTTGATTGCTGCAAGCAGTGTTGTGCCAGTTCACAGCTTTTCTGAACTAGTTCAAGTTCAGTTCATACATGCTCAAAGTGAACAGTTCACGTTCAAAGTTCACAATTTTAATTCTGAACTAGTTCAAAGTTCAGTTCATTTTACTTTTTTCGTGAGATATAAAATAAATACTTTTTTTCACACTACAAGCTAGAAATCACTATACGTTCTTGAAACTTGCTCATTGTAGACATTTGCTCATGACACTGGCAATTGTGTTACGCGGCGTTGCTTATGCCTACCCCGCTCTGCCTGCAATTCATCACGGGTAACGTCGTGCGGAAGCCAGTATGTTATTAACTAGCCAGTATGTTAACTATTCTCAGCCGGACACTACGTTGCCCGCAATGCATTGCGCACACAATGGTCAAAACCATTTCTGTCTGGTGATACATGATTTAAGAAGCGGCCACCAACGAGAATACAGGAGGGAGGAACTTTCTCTCGGTTGCGTTCAAAAGAGAAAACAGATGTCACTCAGTTTTCAATGGAAAACAAATTCCAACGTTCATTTACAGTGATGTCTGCCGTTCATGACACACAATGTGAACTAATTCACGTTTAAGTTCTTTATTAAAAAATGTGTTGCGTTCAGTTCAACGTTCACGAAAAAATGAGTGTGTTCAATGAACGCGTTCTTTTGAACTTGTTCACGCACAACACTGGCTGCAAGGTTGCCAGGTGTAGAACACGGCAAAGGGCCATCTGCGTGTAACTGCACATCCGTATACACACGTGCCATCTGATCCATTATGTCGACACCACACTTTTAAATTAAGAGAAGTGAATGTTATGTTTTGGAAAACAGATGTGTGACATGTAGACTATAAATACATGAAGCCAGTGCAGCAATATTATGAATATATATATATATATACATATACTTTCATGGAGTTGTAATCTGTAATAGTGTTTGATTTGTATTTGTGTGCATCAGCAACTAACACATGTTGGTGCATGGTGCTGAGAATGCAGACCTACTTTTGTTACTAATGTGTTGTCCTGGTATGTAACACAGAAGACAGTTACGTAAGAATTGTTGCCAGATGTCTGAACAACAAATCTGTCGGTCTTCACATGTTCAGCGCAGGTGTCCTTGTTGTCAAACCGCAAATACCGCATGATTTCTTTCTAGTGGTCACAGGGCATCATCTCCTTGATTGCAAACACAGTATAGTTTTTCAGATCAGGACTCGACCATCGCAGCAATTTGGCAGGGTGTTGCTCGTGGAAACAGAACTGCTATAAAGGCCATCAGCTCACTGACAGAAAGGCTCCAGCTGTCAGTTGGCTGGACTTGACGGCCCCCGAGACGGCCTGGCTGAACTTGATGGCCCCCAGGACAGCCTGGCTGGACTTGACGGCCCCCGGGATGGCATGGCTGGACTTGACGACCCCGGGATGGTCTCTCTGGATTTTGATGGCCCCCAGGACAGCCTGGCTGGACTTTACGGCCCCCGGGATGGCCTGGCTGGACTTGATGGCCCCCAGGATGGTCTCTCTGGATTTGATGGGCCCCGAGACGGCCTCTCTGGACTTGACGGCTGGTCTTATGTTAAGTGGCCTTGATGGCCCAGACATGGAGCAAACCTGCTCAAATGCTCAGCAACGAGACGCATGTGGCTCCTTAGTGGGGCTTACAGGCTCGAGAACCGGGTTACAGGGTGCTAACAGCTCCTCAGCAGAGTTTCCCGGCAAGGCTGACACCGACGTGGGACTAACATACTGAAAAATAAAAGTAACCGGCTCGGAAACTGAATCATTATACGCTAATGACTCGGACACGGTGCTACGAAGCATGAACGACTCAACGGTGGAGCTACCAGGCATGGTGGGCACCGATACGGAGCTAGCATGTTCAACACTAGGACTAGCAGGCTCAGTGGGGAGGACGAGTGGTGCGGTGGACTCGGAGGTGGGACTAGCAAGTGCACAAACGGGGCTAAGCGATGCTAGCGGCTCATTAACAGTACCAACATGCGCGTTGGGCTCGAAAAAAGGGCTAGTGGACTCTGATGCCGAATTGCGTGGTGCTAGCAGCTCATTAGTGAGGCCGAGAGGTGCGGGAAGCCTGGAAAAGGGGCTATCAGGCTCGGGACCCGAGTTGTGTGGGGCTAACGGCTCATCTACCTAATCGGCCAATGCCATCTGCCCGGAGAAGGGGCTAGCAAGAGTGCAAACGAGGCTACCCGGCACTAGCGGCTCATCTACTCAAGTAACATGCGCTGCAGGCTCAAAAAAGGGGCTAGCGGTAAATAACGCCGAGTTGCGAGGCAATAGCCGATCATTTACACGATATACCTGGAAACGGGGCTAGCGGGGTCGAACCCCGGGTTGTGCGGGGCTAATGGCTCATCTGCGAGATTACAAGGCATGACTGGCTTGAAAACAGAACTACCGGACAAAGGAGGTTCACATATACTACCGTTCTTGGTATCCCTGGTGTACTTGGTGCGGGGAACCTCTTCAGCTGGAGAGGTGAAACTCATGGTCCCCACAGTGACGGGGGTGGCATGGAGAGCATCGTCGGTGAGCGGTGTGGTGCTTGTGACATCCTCAGTGTATGACTGGATATCGCATTTGGCTTCTTTGCTAAGTGAAGCAGTGCAAAAGAAGGTCCTGGCGAGCGAGGCGGTGCGCAGAGCGTCCTCAGTGTGTGCAGCCACCCTAGAGATGACACCGGTGGGCGAGAGCAGAGTTTAAACAGGCACTATTATTTGAAATAGCAATAACAAAAGAAAAAATGGCATGAGAGCCGAACCAAACAAATGCACACCACAAACTGAGGAAAAACACAGCGAAAAAAAAAGGCTTAGTAGCTGAAAGAAAACGGAAATAAAACGACCGTTAGCCGACGCTGAGTGATGGTGTAGCAAGCACAAGTAGTCCAAAGTTTAATCCGAAAACCAAAAAGACAAAAATAAATACCACCGGCTATCGTGGCGTGGCGTGGTAACTTGCCATTAGCATAGCATAGCGTAGCATAGTACACAGTGTAGCGTGATCGCTGTATCTCCCTCTCTTTACCTTCTTCCCCCAAGTCATAAAACTTTACAACATCTTGGAATTCAAGAAGGCCCTACATCTGGACAGGATCTTAACCCCCCACCTTTGACTCCAACGGTTAACTCTTTCCAAACCGAATACACCTTTGACATCTCCCAATCATAAACTAAGCCCATGTGCTAATTTTGAATGGGGGTTCAACATTTCAAGGCCACCAAGCTTTCTTAATTGTCTTCTGACTTTTGCAAAAATTAACGACTTTCTTTCCCCCATAGTTGAACTCTGTCATCACAGCCTCTCTTGCCAAACCTTATCACCAAGCCTGGCGCCAGAAAGACACCCCTGGAGATTTACGACATCAACAACGGTCAAGAAACTATCGCTTTCCCTCTTTAAAAAAACCAAGAACTCAGCTTTTGTTCTAAAGAGACAAAATTTTAATTGTATTCAACTCTTTCTGGGAACCAGATTATCTTCATCGAAACCTTTTAATTACCTAACAAATAATATTTGGATCCTGAGAAGTCCAAACACGCTATATACATTTAAATGATCCATACAAAGAGTGGATCAAGGATATTCTTTTATATCCACACACCATTATAGATCATACATATGTATGTTACTGAATGTATGTATCTTCATATCTACTTGATTGATGTTTTAGTATAATTGTCTTTTTGTTTTGATATTTAGTGGTCCCGTTTTAGTATGATATATTGAAATTAAACCGCTTTTGCCTATGTATTTTGATCGATCGGGTTTTTTAAATAATTTGTGCAAACAAACATGAAGTTATTTACAATGTACCGTTTCCTACAGCTTGTATTAATCATAGTATTGTTTAGTTAAAAGTATAGTAAATGCCTGCGCTGTAGTTAGAATGCTTTAACGATGTTCTAAGTTATCAATTCAAGGTGCTTTTGATCATCTGAACCTTACAACAAAGTCTGCATCTAAACTTGTAACTTTGAGGATTTTTGGTTATTGTGTGATACTTTTCAATCTCTTTTAGATACGTAGGAATATTATTTAATCCAGTTAGACGTCTGTGGCTTATGGTGAAATAAGGCAACCGCGATAGGAGAGCTTTACTGAGGAGTAAGCTTCTCATTGGCTAAGTAAGGGCAACTTCCTTATGTCCCGCCTCCAGCCGCCCCCCTGAGCTGGAACATTCAAAAGCAACCGGGACGACCAGAAGCTAAGCTAGCTTCAAATTCGTGGTGTGTCTTTATGTGCTTTATGTTTTTCCTTTTTGTAACGTTTTTGATTATTCATTTCACTCAAGTTTTCGCGTTTACTTTAAAGTTTCCTGTGTACAGAAGTCTTAAGTAGTTCGGTATTGCTGAACTAGAAGATAGTTAAAAGACCAACCAGACTTTTTCGCGAGACCATCCAAGTTTTTCCGAGTTTTTGTTGAAGCACGTGGTGGCTAGGAACGTGCTCGACTCCACCTTTATCTGTGGCCAGATAGAATCCGAGTCGCACGCCCGCAAGTCGAGGTCAGGGAACCTGATCACCAACACACAGCTGGGAAAAAGCCAAACCGGAGTGAGGCCCTCAACCCATCTGTGATCCAACGACCGAAGACACGGACCGGAGACACGGACCGAAGACACGGAGCGGACGCCTATAGCCAAGATCTTACAGTCCACCAGACAGGAGCATCAGAATCTGAAGATTTTTTACCGCTTCAGTTACATGTGTGACGTCGGACGACAGGCAGAGGCCCGGTTTTTTCGTTGCCATCTCCTTCGCGTGAGCCTCCACAAAGCAATCGGCAAAGTACCACTGTTGTGGCTGTTCTGGGTCCCTGATCTATCGTACTTTGCGTTTTAAGCTAAACCACGCTTCAACATAGACTTATTCACGCCTAGTAATTTAACACATACTATCCACACTCAACGTAATTAAGGTTACCATTAGCATTGCAACGTTAGTAATTATTACGCGACCGATAGTTTACATAGAGCCACCTTGGTTTTCCGATTTTACTACTGTAAGGTGTACGCTTGCCCATTATTCCCTGTCTCCATACTGTGATATATATACATGTTCATCGTCATTTTATGATTTTAACTCTGTGATAAACTCGTTATTACCTTAGATAATCTGTTGGTATTTGCCTTGTTTTTTGTAGTTAATAAACTTGTTTATAAGCCTTTGGAATTTACCGCCTGGTTTGAGAGCTCATTCATTCATTCAAAAGGTCAAGAAACTACTTGGAATTCACACTATTCAGAACTAGACTGATCAAGGTTGTTGTTTCTTTTTTGCTCCTGTCTTTTCCAAGACGGCCAGTGAATTATTTATATTTATCATTAATCGATTTGGTGGTGCCTCGTATTTCTTAATTAATTAATATATATTTTAATTAACAAAGTTTAATTAAAAATTAATCCAATTAAAGTGTAGTCTTAGTTTGCTACAACAGCATACCGGCATGGCATGGAGAATGCAGTGAGGCACCCGTAACATTCGTGAAACGCGATGTAATGCTACCGTGACGCGACTGAGGAAACAAGGAGCTTATATACAGAATCCTCAGTCGCTCACAGCAGCGATTAACAAAAAACAACCAATAACAGAGTCCAACGGCAACACAAAACAGCCGGTGTTAATCAAGGGCGTGGCCATCTTGAATCCCACGGCGAGTTGTGGAGAGTGTAGTCCGCACCCACAATTGCCGCAAACCAAGAACGAAATCGGGAGGCAGGGCACGAACCCTAACACTAGCTGTCATTTTTTCTGTGGGCTTCATTGACTATGCAGGCAGTGATGGTCATGAGCATCTCTATGTTGAACATACACAGAAAGCTCTAGAGTCTGCTCGTCATCCTACGCTGAACCATAAAAGAAAAAGAAAACAAAAAGTTAGTTCCATATAACTTTTATTTTACCTCACTTTGCTTTAATTTTATTATGTGACAAAAATTAAGATTTTTTTAAAATAATACTCTCAGAATAAAAACTTACAAAGCAATATACACACTTGAAAAATACAAATTCATAAATAAATAAATATTTATAAGCACAAGAAAAGACTCACAAACAATTATATTACCTTGGCATCCCAAAACAAAATCCCATATGTACACAGAGAAGAGTTAACTGTACTATACAAGTAATGCTTGAATCAGATACTGTATTTACATTTTTTTATAGTAGCTCTGAAAAGACATAGTGCCATAGTGTCATCTTTCACTAATGTTTCACTAGTGTCATCTTTCACCATGTTGGGCAGCAAAAGAGACAGGTCAAGAGAGTAGTTGGGGTGGGTAGGTGGGGGATGTCTGGGGTTAGCTGAAAGCTGAAAGCACATGCATTACAAAAGTGGATTGATGGCCCTCTAATGGTTATGCAGAAGGAGGGGCTACGTCCTCAGAACCAAGAAATGGGTGAACGGATGCACAGTGGAGGTTGGAGCTCTGGAGGTCAGGTTCACAAATTGAAAGACCAGGCAAAAACTGTGGAAAAAAAATAAGCAAAGAACCAAAACCTGGCGTGGGAGCCGAAAACGGGAAAAGATTACACGGGGAAAAAAATTCCGGATACAAAAATCACTCAAACAAATGCACACTAGCAAAGCTAGGGCAGCCACATGGGCTATAGGAAGACACAACAGACTAGTAGCATTGGCAGCTAAGCTAGCGTTAGCAGGTTAGGCTAGACTAGGGTAAACTTGAGGCAACAGAGATACCAAGGCTAGGCTAAACGTTAGCAAAAATAGGCAGCGGTAAACCGCAAGAAACTTCAACAGAGTCTGGCTGCAGCCATGCACTCTCAGCCACATGCACTCTCAGCCGCGGTGACGTCACGTGCACCCTCAGACACAAACGCAGGTAGAACGACATGGGTTCTTTTTTCCTTATGAAACGGTTTTATTTTATCAGTAAAGACGTGAAATAAGTTAAAAACTAAATACATAACATAACTGAGTATAAAGTGACACTTTAGCCACTGAGGTGAACACAGTTTCGGCACGTCTTATCACTGGGATAGCGGCGCCGAGCCTGAGGGTGTGTCTGAAATCACACCCATAGACTAATACAATATACGTAATATATTAATAATATAATAATACAATAATATAATATATTACTCGTATGATCGCGATCTAATTCGTATTCTTCTTCTTTTGGATTTATGGTGATTGGCATACTGTATTGGTACATTATCGCCACCTACTTATATATATATATATATATATATATATATATATATATATATATATATATATATACATACACACAGTCTTATGGGTTAGACATCCCCGGTAGCCTACTGCATGTTATGCCCCAGAACAGACAATTCAAGGAACCGATTTATTAACTTGAAGGAACAATTTAAGTTCTTACAAACGTTTTTACGGTCTAAACTGCTATGGCATGTATCGGTGCATTTTCCCTGCAAGTTCACAAGTGCCTTGTATAATTGTGCATGTGACAAATAAATCTGAATCTGACTATATGCTTAAGGTAGTTTTCATTTTTTCTCATCCCTGTATCATTATTGAATTTCATTATAATCTACAGTACAAAGTTAAGCTTCCATACATTCTAATTTTCATATATAACCTTGTATAGATTTTATGTTACATGTGATTTTACTTCATTCTGCACAAATACGAATAAATTGCAGTGTAAAAGATTTTGAGCTCTGTATAAAACTGTATTCTTAATGTAGCCTCCACACTATTCTCTACATTTGTGCATATATTGGAAAGTATTATAAATGTCTGAGTGTCCCTCAGTCCCTGTGATGGTGTGGAGGGCCATGTCATCCGCTGGGGTAGGTTTTATCAAGTTCAAAGTCAATGCAGCCCATCTACCAGGAGTTTCCTTTTCCAGCAGGAGTTAGCACCTGCCCACAGTGGCAAAAGTTACTACCAAATCATCTGCTGACCATATTTACTGTGCTTGGTTGGTTGTTCATCTCTCCGGATCTGAACCCCATAGACAGTCTTTGGGGTATTGTCAAGAGAAAGATAAGAAACAGTGACCAGCAATACAAATGAGCTGAAGGCCACTATCAAAAGCACCCTGAGCTTTAATAACATCTCACAGCAGTGCCACCGGCTGATTGGCTCCATGGCCATGCTGCACTGATGCAGTAACTCATGGTAAAACGAGCTCCAACCAAATACAGTGTACAAATTACAGTACCTGTAAGAAGTTGGACATTTCTGTATTGTAAATTCTTTTCTGTCTGATCACATGAAATATTCTAATAATTTTACATACTGGATTTCTGGATTTTCTTGAGCTATAAGCCATTTTGGTCAAAAGTAAAACAACAAAACCCTTTAAATACAGTATATCACTTTAAATGTAATGAATAAGTCCCATTTTAGCTCACTTTGACTCACACTGAACATTTAGTATCTGCACTAAATATTGACTGATGCATCTTTAAAAGCAAACAGAAAAGAACAAGCAAACAGTGTATCACAGTATTGACAACAAATAACTTTCCATTTATCTGTTAGTTCAGCATCTTTGTTGGCTGAATAAAGGACACGTGTGTCTAAGTGGAGGTATTCGCTGTTGAGAAAAGTTACTACTGCAGAAATTTAACAGAGAAAAAGCCTGTTTTAATAACGGATTTATCACTCAATCCAACAAGACATCTGAAATGCTTACGTTAGCCAGCTAGCTAACGGCTATCTAGACATCGTCAACAAAACATTATTATTAATACGATCAAAATTAGCGAATCTAACATTCAATCAACAACGCAAATGCGTACAACGACAAACATAGGTGCTGAAACATCGCTGTCTAAACATATCATTATTCACAAACAAATATTACGAATGATCCACGTACAGCTACCGTATCCCTTTCTCTTCTTCAATTAAGGTCAACAAACGCTACTTATTTCCTATTCCGGTCTGACCGTGCACTGACGTCATGAATAGTCTGGCAGTGCATGTTTGGCTGAGAGTGCATGGCTGCAGCCAGACCCCTCTCAGAAACTTGGCTAAGAAATACTGAGCATGGAAATACGTGAGACAAAGAACCAGACTGATACCAGGATTCATGCAAGGACGATCTGGCAATCCATGGCTGCTTGATCTGCCGTTTTATAAAGAGGAGTGATGAACGGTAGTGCGGATCCGGTGTGCAGGGCGGAACTGGAGCAGTGACGTTCAGGAGGAGCAGCCAATGGATCTGCGGGAGAGGCAAGCACAACACACACACGCCGCAAAACAAAAACAAAGAGCACGTGGGGCGCGCAGATAAACAGAAAGAACATGGAGATCGGGAAATGTAAATACCAACGAAAACGGAGACGAAAAAAAGAAAAGCAGCAAGGCAAAGTGAGGCTGGACATGGCCCCAACGGCGAGACAGAACGCCCTCCACACCTGTGAAGTAAACTGTGGCCCCCGGCTGGAAACAATATCTAAGGGTATGCCGTGCACCTTGAATACTTGGTCAAATAGGATCTTGGCGGTTTCCATGGCAGGGGGAAGCTTGGGTAGAGTGATAAGGCGAACGGATCGATCACAGTCAATATGGTCGTGTGGCTGTCGGACCCCGGGAGACCAGTCACAAAATCCACGGCAATATGTGACCAAGGCTGACCAGGTACAGGTAATGGCTGGGGGAGATCCCGCCAGGAGCTGGTGAAGGGCCGTAATGCAGGCACACGTTGCACAGGTTGCAACGAACTGACGGACTTCCTGATCCATTTTACTCCACCAAAAGTACCTTTTTATGAGGGTGAGAGTACGATGACTGCTGGAGTCTCCACGTTTTGGTTTTCTGCCTTAACTCATTACCTTATTTGCAGTTCTTGTTTGTTATCTAATAAATCTTTATTCTATTTTTGTACCCACACTTGTTGTCAGTCTTTGGATCTGCATTTGGGTTTCAGGCAAAACTATTTGGTACGATCAGTAACAGTGTGATCTGGACACAATGGAACTTGCAGATCCTCAGATAGCCAACCCACTGTCGAAACCTGTGGAGCCTCAGACTGCCAGCCCACTGTCGGTCAATATGCTATTAGACCAACAAGGGGCGTGGCTAACACTGCACAATAAACTTCTGAACACCTTGCTAGAATACAACAGGTTTTTGAATTCTCTGGTGGCTAATCTCACTGGTAAACTAAATCACTTTCCGTGGCATTCATCTCAGGTTCCTGTCACCGAGTGCCATGAGCCAGACCACCCCACTGCCGGCGGCACCCCGGATCCCACTCTGAGCTCTCCCTCAGGGCCACAGTCCCTTGTTCCTCCCTCTCAGGGACCACTGCTGCCATCACGGGGCATGGATGTTCCTTTCACTCACCCCGAAACTTTTTGGGGCAACCTCTGTAAATGTCAGTTGTTGCTTCTGCAGTGCAACCTGGTTTTTAGGTTACATGCCACAGCCTTTGCCTCTGATACCAGTAAGGTCTTTCACATTATTGGTCTCCTTCGGGATAGGGCCTTAATGTAGGCCGCACTCTCCAAGGGGGGTTTTGAGGGGTCTCGTACGGTGACTTCCTTCATTGGTTCAGGGCGGTCTTTGACCACCCTAGCCATAGGGAAGTGGCATCGAGCCGCCTCATCGGTCTTTGGTAGGGCTCTCAGTCAGTCGCTGACTATGCCGTTGAGTCCTGGCCATTGGCTTCGGAGGCCCAGCGGAATGACCCCGCACTGTGCAAGACATTCCGCAAGGAGTTGTCTGAACCTATGCAGTTGGGCCGTGCCAGGCTCTCACCCCAAGAGCGCTCTCAATGCAAGGAAAAAGGGCTGTGCTTCTAGTGCGGGGACTCCAGCCATGTGCTCTCCTCCTGTCCACTGCACCCAAAAGGACGCAGCTCATCAATGAAACTGGGGGCCTTGACGAGCACCCTGAAGAGTCCCCCACAACCATGCCCATTGTCCCTCATTTTACCTGCTGTCCTTTGCCCGTCTGGGAACTCACACAGTGGAGGCTCTTATTGACTCTGGAGGACAACCTCGTGGACCTTGCTCTAGCCACTAAGCTGGGCATACAGCTCAAGACCCTGGAGGTTCCGAGGTAAGCATTTTCTGGCTTCTGGCTCTGATCACCCACCAGACCGCCTGGTTACCCTGGTTATGTCTGGCAATCACCATGAGGAAATGTCCTTCTTTGTGGTCCAGTCCCCCAAGACTCCTGTGGTCCTCAGCTACTCATGGTTGGTCCTCCACAACCTCACCATTTAACTGGAGCCATGGCAAGATCTTGGGGTGGAGTGACCCCTGCCATCAGAGCTGTATTTTATCTGTATCTGCCGCATCGTCCCTATGACTGCTCCATTGAGCTACTCCTTGGCACCCCCCTTCCCACTAGTCACCTGTACAGTTTGTCCCACTGTGAGAGGAAATCCATGGAAGGTTATATCGCAGTGTCTGGCTGCTGGTCTCATTAGGCCATCTTCCTCTCCCTTGGAAACGTTTCTTTTTTCCAAGAAGGATGGGACTTTGATGCCATTCATTGATTATCGCGGTTTGAACACCATCACTAAGAGAAATAGGTACTCTCTCCCCCTCATCTCATCCACTTTTGGTCTCCTCCAAGGAGCCACTATTTTTTTCTAAGCTAGACTGTGGAAGACTGCCTTTAACACACCCTTGGGGCATTTTGAATATCTAGTTATGCCCTTTGGCCTCACTAATGCCCCTGCAGTTTTCCAGGCATTAGTTAACAATGTCCTCAGGGACTACTTGAATCGCTTTGTGTTTGTGTATCTTGATGATCTTTATTTTTTCCCGGTCCGAGGAGGAGCACATCAAGGACATCCACCTAGTTCTCTAATGCCTCCTTGAAAACAGACTCCATGTCAAAGCCGAGAAGTGTGAATTCCATGCGAGCACGATATACTTCTTGGGCTTCATCATTCAGAGGGAGTGCATCAAGGCAGAGATCAGGATTAAGCTAAGATCAGGTCAGTGGCAGAGTGGCCAGTTCCCCCAGGGCAGAAGGAGTTGCAGCAATTGTAATTTTTATCTGTGGTTCATCGGGAACTATAGCAAGGTGATGGCCCCCCTTACTCACCTCCACTAAAACACCCTATGATTGGACCCTGGAGGCCGAAGCGGCATTCAGTTGGCTCAAGGAATTGTTCATCTCGGCCCCCGTGTTGATTCAGCCTGATCCTTCTGTGGAGGCGGATGCCTCAGACTCTGGAGTAGGCGCCGTCCTCTCCCAGCAAGCGTGCCCAGACAACAGGCTGCACCCCTGCGTCTTTTTCTCTTGTTGCCTCACTCCTGCGGGGGCCAACTATGATGTTGGGAATTGAGAAGTCCTTGCTGTGAAGCTGCCCTTGGAGGATTGGCAACATCTGCTGGAAGGACTGTGGTAGCCTAGTGGTTAAGGTACTGGACTCTGGACCAGAAGGTCCAGGGTTCAAATCCCACCTCTGCCAAGTTGCCACTATTGGGTCCTTGAGCAAGACCCTTAACCCACAATTGCTTGGATTGTAAGACTGCACTGTAAGTCGCTCTGGATAAGGGTGTCTGCTAAATGCTGTAAATGTAAATGTAAGGCATGCAATTGTAATAATGCAAATTATTATGTAAATTTGTCGTCTGGACCAACCATAAGAACCTGGCCTACATCCAGTCGGCAAAAAGGATGAACTCTCATTTTTTCTCGGTTCAATTTTACATTAACCTACTGCCGGGGGTCAAGAAATGTTAAACTTGATGCCCTTTCTCATCAGTTTTCTGCAGAGCCTTCCAGTGCTTTGGCTGATACTATTCCATCACCCCCAACCCCCCCCCCCCCCCCGAATATTTGGTAGCTCATCTGTCATGGGAGGTTCAGCAAACCGTCAAGCAGGTGCAGGGGACCGAGCCCGACCTCGGGTGTGGCCTGCCAGGCCACCTCTGTGTGCCCACGTCCACCAGGTCCTTTGTACTCCAGTGGGGTCACTCCTCCAAGTTTGCTGGTCACCCAGGTAGTCATCACACTCTCACCCTCCTTAAGAGGTATTTTTGGTGGCCGGCTATGGAATCCAATGTTTGCCAGTTTGTGGCCGCCTGCACCATAAGCGCCCGGAGTAAGGCCTCTCAATAGCCCCCAGCTGTTCTCCTCCAGCCTCTCTTGATTCCGAGGCACTCATGGTCCCACACTGCCACGGATTTTGTTACAGGCCTCCCTGAGTCCAATGGCAACTCTGTCATCTTAACTGTCATCAACCGCTTCTCCAAGGCTATCCGCCTCATTGCCTTGCCTAAGCTGCCCACTGCCTCTGAAAAAGTGGACCTCCTCTTTGTCCATGTGTTTAAGATTCACGTAATCCCCAAGGACATTGTGTCAGACCACGGCTCCCAATTTACCTCTCACACCTGGAAAGATTTTTGCCTCTGTGAGCCTCACATCCAGATTCCAATTGCAATCTAATGGGCAGGCTGAGCAGGCCAATAAGGAGATCGATTCCACTCTGCACTGTCTGTCCACCCAGTATCCCACGAAGTGGAGTCGTTACTTAACCTGGGTCAAATACTCCCACAACTCCTTGACCAGCTCCGCCACGGGCCTGTCACCCTTTGAGACATCCCAGGATTATCAGTCACCCTTGTTCCAAGAACTGGAAGCATACGTGGCCGTCCCCTCGGTCCACCATCATCTTCGTAGGTGCCTTAAAACATGGAAGACCACTAGGACCACCCTCAAGGCTCATGGTGCGGTCCAGCGCTCTGCAGACTGCCACTGGAGACCTACTCTCCGGGGCAACTGGTCTGGCTCTTGGCTCAAAACATTTCCCTTCAGACAGAGTCCAGGAAACTGGCACCTCTTTTAATTGGTCCTTTCCCTGTAGATAAAGTTATTAATGCCACGTCTGTTCATCTTAAGCTTCTCCGCTACATGCGTATCCATCCCACGTTCCACGTTTCCCAAGTTAAGCCAGTAGCCTACTCAGGCCTCCTTTCCTGGACTCTGTTGCCAGCACCCTGAGTTTGATCTGGGCCATGCCTCTTTACCTTATTTGCAGTTCTTGTTTGTTATCTAATCTTTATTCTATGTTTGTACACAGTCTTTGGATCTGCATTTTGGGTTTCAGCCTAAATTATTTAACATATTGTCACATATGTAATATCTTATATTAATATTCCTATTTACTAAGATTGATTTTCTCAGGGCTGCTGTGGGTGTGCTTTGGCCATTTCTGGATGTGCTGAAGTGATGTCAAACCACCCATGACCACCCTCACTGCCCCAGTGCCTCACATTGGTTCAAGCCAGTCAGTCTGCTGTGGAGTCTGGATGGTGATTAGTTGTACCTGATCAAGTTCATACTTTAATACTCTAAAGGAAGATCCAAATCAGATGTTTTACTGATTATATTTTTATAAATAATATTTTTTTTTACATTATTGTCTAACTAGATCTGGAAAGATTTCATGATTTAATTAAATTTTCAGGGTGTATGTGACAAAAGGTAAAGATTTTGTTAGCGTATTATGCTTTTATATAGGTTGGATAGAAGGAAATACGTTATATGCTTAATGGCCATAAACTGATATCTTAACATTAAGTGCATTAAGTTCAAATGAGGATAAAAGTATAGCTGATGGGTATTGGTAAATACGTGTTAACACTGAGTTGTGATTTGCCTCTGAGCAGCAAAAGTTGTGACAAAATGTGACAAAATCCTAGAGCCTAAATCCTAAAATACTTTTTTTCCTAATGTATAGAAAGCTAGGAGTGATTGTGTTGGCAGGGGTGACAGCATATTGAGAAATCCTGTTAGGGTTGGCTGCCGTCAGAGAGATGTACGTGGCATCCTATGAAGGATGAAAATATTCATGGAAGAAACAGAAAGAGCAAGTTTGATTTGTTTCACTCATGTAAAAAGTCTTTATTAAGTCAATATGGTGTGTGTTCCTCAACTAGACTAGACAAAGGTACTTATAAGCAGTGCAGGTTTGTATGTTCTATATTTGCATACATTTTTGTTATATTTGACAAAAAGGTGCTTGAGCAGTATTTATAATACCAATGTATATGTTTATGATGACATTACTATTCATAATTCCATGATATATGTTTTGGAATCAATGAGATAGACATTCTGCCCATGGCAATCTTATCAGTGTAAACACAAGTAGAAATTTATATCAACATGGAAAAGACATTTTGCAAGTGTAGAGAAAAAAAGATTCAGCAGAGAAATTAAACAAAAACAGGAACCAAAAATCATCTCTACACTGAATAAAGAACAAAAATACAAAACTAAAGACAAAACTTTTGTGATGTCACTGTGTAGTGCTCAAACAGAACTTATGACATGATGAGTTTTTATTTAAAAAAAAATAGGGTTAGAGGCGATCAAGGCAATCTAATTAAGCACTGGACTGCGAGGTCTATAAGGTCAGAATGGGGTGTAAAAGCAAAAACAAAAAGACAAATAACAGGTTTTTCCCATATATAATGGACTTTTTATCAGCCATGGCTTGAATCCTTTCACGGTGAAACATTACTGTGGATTTACCCTCTTTTCAGAGAAGCACATAATTTATTCTTCAATTGATAACAACATGATCAAAAAAGGGAAAAGAGAGATGAGCATTCAAACAATGGTTATGGACATTGTACACAGTGGAGTGCGCATCAGACTTAGCCTTTACCTGTGGCCAGGGTAAAGATTCGAGTGGGCGCGAATGCAATATTCGAGGACCGTGAAATGCTAAACTGGCCTAAACTGGTCAACTGAAGACACCGCCCGGAAGACATCTGTGGTTACGTGATAGCTATCTGCAAAACCTACAAGCCCAAGAACCTTCGCCGTCAATAGGCCTTTCTGAGCGGCGGTGTGCCTCGGAAAACGAACGTCAAAAATACATGCCATGACTTCAGATTGTCAGTTGGTATTGCCTTGTTTGTAGTTAATAAACTTATTATAACCTTTTGAACTCACCGCTTTGTGTGAGAGAGTTTCATTCAAACAGAGTTCGAGAAAAATAACTTTGAATTCACTATTCAGACCTAGACTGAAGTTGCCATATCGACTTCCTGATAAATTTGACTTTTTTCCTATTTTTAACTGGTTTTCCGGATCCACCAGCCCCAAACAATCCGGTGGTGCCCCGTTTGTTCATTAAAAATTAAGCAATTTAAAGTGTAGTTGTGTTCCGCTACAACAGAATCTCACATCGTTTTTCAAGAGGGGTGAGCTTCATCCCATTTTCCACCATCCCCAACGTATTCCAGACTGCAGAGAGTCTCTTCCAGCATGTTTTTAGAATCTTCGGTATTACAGTGGACATTGTCTCAGATCATGGCCCACAATTCATTTCACAAGTATGGAGAGCATTTTTTGAAAGGTTGGGAGTCACGGTCCACCTCACCTCAGGCTATCACCCATAGTCCAACAGACAGCGTGAAGGTGTCAACCAGGAACTTGGTAAATTCCTGAGGATTTACTGCAATGAGAATCCCTCCGACTGGTATGAATTTCTCGCCTGGGCTGAGATAGCTCAGAACTCGTTAGTCAGTTCATCTACGCTACTCATTCCCTATCAATGTATGTTAGGTTATCAACCTTCCATAGTGCCATGGACCCCCACACCATCTGATGTCTCAGCTGTCGACCAGTGGATGCACAGGAGTGAACAAGTTTGGGAGCAAGCTCACCAACACTTCGAGAGGACCCTGAAACATCACAAACTCCTAGCTGATCGTCGTTGGGGGAAAACCACTATCTGCTCACCAGGAGATAGGGTTTGGCTCTCTACTAAGGACTTCAGAAACTTTGAGAGAAGTAAAAAACTTAATGCCAGATCCACTGGCCCATATGAGGTCCTAAACCAAATCAAGGAGGTAACCTACAGGCTTGATCTTCCCCAGCATTCTAGAATAATAACTCATTCCATGTTTTTCTTCTTAAACCATTCATTGCAGGCCCCTTGCATTAGGTCTCTCCGGACACCCATTCTCCACCTCCTGATGAGGTGGACGGCTCCCCGGTCTACTCTGTTTGCCGGCTGTTGGACTCTCGATGCCGAGGTGGGGTACTACAGTATTTTGTAGATTGGGAGGGGTACGGACCAGAGGAGCGGTGTTGGGTCCCAGCCAACAACATCCTGGATCCTGGGTTGAGAGCTGACTTTCATCAGCGCCGGCCTATCTGCCCGGCTCCATGAGGTCGTCCCCGCAAGCAACAATCCAGAAACCCCAAAGGACGACCCAAGAAAGGTTCGACAATTTACAACCTAAGCTCCAGCCAAGGATCATCACCAGAGACCTCAGAACATCCAAGGGGCCACGTACTGGATCATCTTTGCTATGACTCAGACTCTTTGGAGGGGGGTAATGTCACGCCACATGACCCACATGCTCAGTCTTCTTCCAGATCCCTTCAATGGACTACCACTATGGAAGATCCAGACTCCAAATCCCATGAGCCTCCTGCCAATTGCTTACCTGCACAGACCAATCTGGGACTCTCAGTGAGATCACCGTCACCTGAGTACTGATCTCATACACCTGTTTCAAATATATATCCCCAGCATTTCCTACATGCTGGTGCGAAGTATGGCCTCTTGTTTCCATGAGCATACCAAGCATTTACCCTTCCAGACTGCCTTACGGTTTGACCAGTTTTGCCATTTCTGGATACCTTTGCTGATTTCGCTCGCTTATGGTTTTGACTCATGCCTGGTCTGCACTCTTCTCTCTGCCCTGTCGGGTAACATATGTTTATATTAATATCCTGGTCAATACAGACACGTGCACAATATTTACTGCTCCTCTAAAGCAAGAAAGCAGTTTTCAATACAGAACGTCTTCAGATCTTCCAGGATCAAAAGTCCAATGCTATGGACTGTACTCTTCAGCTCACCCCACAGAATTTCAGGGGTCAGGGGACTTGGGTGGACATGTAAAAACCTGGATTCTGTCAATTTGTTTGTTTTGGGGTGTTTTATTTTAGATTTAGATATGACACAGTTGTAAATTAATGACAATGGCTGTCAGACCTGTATTTACCATATAGTACTTCATGTACTCATAAAGCTACATAATTTCTGTGTTTTGCAGCTGTTGTGGAAATAGATAACCACTGGAAACTCCAGTTCCTAAGGACCAAGGTTTGAAATCTGGGCTGGATTTCTAATGTGAAGCTTGAAACACAAAGAAAAACAAATCACTTCAGATCCTATACATTGCATAACGGTGGATATACACACATGGACAAAATTGTTGGTACCTGTAACGGGCGAGGGCGAGGGGAGGAGACAAACGCAGGTTTAACTGAACCAAACATGGTTTTATTTAGGGAGTTCATAAAGGAAATGAAACATGGAAGGAAACAAACCTACGAGGCGCGTTAGGACGAGGAGGACGGACGAGAAGCGTCCGGGAGCGGTGACGACGAGCGTTTGGGACGCGGCGATGACGTCAATGATCCGCGTCTACCGTCTCAACCGTCCGTGTTTAAGTAGGGGACCTCACAGCTGGAGGCGATCAGTGCGATCGCCGTGAGGTCCCCTGATTGGTCCGGGGGACGGCAGATACGGCAGGCACGGCCGGGTAGCGTGACAGTACCTCTCAGTTAATGAAAGAAAAACCCACAATGGTAACAGAAATAACATTAATCTGACAAACGTAATAATAAATACAAAGTCTATGAAAATGAACAAATGAATGTCAGACATTGCTTTTCAACCATGCTTCAACAGAATTATTTAAAAAACTAAACTCATGAAACAGGTCTGGACAGAAATGATGAAAAATGTGACAAAAGGGACAAGTTAAATAAAGGTTTGTTCACTAATTAGCATCACAGGTGTCTACAATCTTGTAATCAGTCAGTGGGCCTATATATAGGGCTTCAGGTAGTCACTGTGCTGTTTGATGACAAGGTGTGTACCACACTCAACATGGACCAGAGGAAGCAATGCAAAGAGTTGTCTCACGACATTAGAAAGGAAATTATAGACAAGCATGTGAAGGTAAAGGTTATAAGACCATCTCCAAGCAGCTTGATGTTTCTGTGACTACAGTTGCATATATTATTCAGAAATTTAAGACCCATGCGACTGTAGCCAACCTCCCTGGATGTGGACGTAGGAGGAAAATTGATGACAAATCAAAGAGACGGATAATACGAATGGTAACAAAAGAGCTAAGAAAAACTTCTAAAAAGATTAAAGTTGAACTTCAAGCTCAAGGAACATCAGTGTCAGATCACACCATCCGTCGATGTTTGGCCAAAGTAAACTTAATGGGAGACGACCAAGGAGGACACCATTGTTGAAAATAAAACATAAAAACGTCAGCCTTGAATTTGCCAAACTACATATTGACAAGCCACAAAGCTTCTGGGAGAACGCCCTATGGACAGATGAGACAAAAATGGAACTTTTTGGCAAGGCACATCAGCTCTATGTTGTAGCCTCAATAGTTGAATTGACCGCCATTCGAACTCTGGCTTTTGTTTTTCTACCTCTCTCCACCAAGCTACAAACCTTACGAACACTGGAATGTGGAAAGGACCACCACATGGACAGTCATCACAGATTGATAGCCACGATAACCAGCCTTTTTCTCAAACCAACAGAAGAAATTTAGGACCGGGCACAGTTGTCAGATAACCCATGCATCTCACCATCGTAAACTTTGCCAATGTGTTAGTTTTAAAAGAATTTCTGACACTCTCTACACCAAACTGTTACGTTTGTACCACAAACAGAAAGGCGAGGAACCCAAATGCAAGTTTCAAGCAAGACCAAACGTCCAGTAATATAAATAAAGGAATTTATTAAGCACAGAAATAGTAGGCAAAAACCAAAGGGGTAATCACGAAAAATAGAACACAAAATAAAGATACTAAAGGTCATTGGGAGTTAAAGAAGGCTGGTGCAGAACTGGGTGAAGCGAAGTTGAACGAGCAGCGGGGGTGTGTGACAGACCCTCCCGACAAGCAATGATCCGACATCCGAGATGATGGCAGGTGGGCAGGACAGACAGCAGGGTTGGAGTACTGAAGGTGGAATGGTTGGAAGGCAGACGGAATGGGAACTGGGGAAAAGGAAACAAAATATGAGCGAGAAAACCAAAACCTGACGTGAGAGCTGAAAACCGGGAAAAAACTAACAGGATGCAAAAGCCGACGAGATACTAGAGGTATAAGTAACGCTAGGGTGCCACCAGGGCCATAGAGAAAAATGAGAGCACGAAAGGCTAACTAACATAGCGGCTAAGCTAACGCTAATGGCTAAGTAAACATAGAGGTAAGACGAGACTAGGAGCTAGATAAACGCTAGCGCGCACTAAGTAATGAGGTATACAGGATAAACTATGGCTGAAGATGCAAGGTAAAAAAATACGAGGAGCTTAGTACAGGACAAGGTACCAGGATTCGTGCGCGGATGATCTGGCGATCCATGTCTGCTTGATCCGGCGTCTTATGGAGGAAGATGATGAGTGGAAATGCGGATCCCGTGTGCAGGGCAGAGCAGAGGTGGTGATGTGTATAGGAAGCAGCCAAAGGATCTGCAGGAAGGCAAGCACAACACATGCACGCCGCAAAACAAAAACAGAAAGCACGTGGAACGTGGAAATAAACAAAAGATGCGTGGAGACAAGGAAAACGTAAAAGAAAGTGATACAGAAGCAGGGAGAAATGACAAAACAAAACGAAATCCTAACACAAACTCCTCCACCCTAGGAGAAGTCTGGCCTAACTTTTGCAAGAAAAACAAAGATGCCTTCCCACTTTTCACTTTTACGACACACATGTCCAGACAAACTGGAGCCAGAAATGACAGCCCTGGACAAAATACGACCCGGGGACCTCAGCCTTTTTAAAGACATATTCTTAATATCAGTATTAACTTTTGTTGGGACTAGATTACCTCTGCATGGACCGTTCAGCGAGAAAACACACGAGAACTGCTTATATGTGTATATAAGTATCAACAAACACACACACACACACAAACCCTGCCTCTTTCTTATAGGTAATTTGATCAGGGATATTCGTTCATATACATATACACGCATGTCTCTGATTCCTCATGTATTTTCATGTCTATTTGTTTAATGTCTTTAGTGTAATGACCATTCCATACTCAATATGGTCCAGTTTTGTGTCGTAGCTAGGAAAGTATTAGCATATAATCTCTACAGAGCCTCTTGCATCGATCGGCTAGTGATTAATACTTATTTACACATATAGAAGACCAGAAATGCAAGTTGTTATTAAGAATGTATTGTATCCTACATCTGGTTTTAATCATATCATTATTTGTTTGAGAAATAGCCAATGTATGTGCTGTAGTTTAGAATGCCTTAATTATGTCATAGTTTGTAGATTCGAGGTGCCCTCGACAATCGGAACCTAGTAACTGAACTCCTGCAACTAAACCTGTAACTTTGAAGAATTTTGATTCTTATGTGATACACTTAGACATCCTAGATATGCAAAAATATATTAAAGTTATAGCCTCTGTATCAGTGCATACCAACAAACGGTGAAAATAAAGGACGTGCCCAACGAGAGGAGGGACTTGATACCGAGTCAACTTCTCATTGGCCGATCCAGGGTAAAACCCCTGCCTCACGCCCCTGATCACTTACGACAGAGTATGTACAAAACTTTGGCACAAAATAGAAGTACTCAGTCTTTTTCTTTGTAAGAGTTTTTCAGTTTTTAGTTTTAGTTTTTGGTTTTCTTTTCGTTTTTGTTTTACGTTTAAGTTTGGTTAAGTTTTTCCTTGTCCAGCAGTCTTAGTAGTTCGGTAGTGCCGAATTAAAAATTAAGCTAAAGAAAGTAGTGAAAAGATCAACTAGCAAAGATCTGCTTCATGCTTGACCACGTGCGTATATCTTAGCCTTCCATGTCTATTGAAACGCGTCTAAGTAGTATCCACAGAACTATTTACGTTTCACCGCAATTTGTCTTACTAGTAACTCACTACGCCATAATAAAATAGTTAATAACATTGCACCTGGGTATTTACCACACAATTAATAGGTTACTAATAGATACACTCTGTTAGTGATATTAAAACTGTGATATACATTATTGTGATATACATCGCCATTATTTCCTGATTGTAACTCTGTGATGTGTCATTACTTCAGATTGTCAGTTGGAATTGACCTTGTTTGTAGTTAATAAACTGGTTATAAGCTTTTGAATTTACCATTTTGTGTGGGAGAGATTTCTATTTCAACCGAGGTCGAGAAAAACAGAACTGCAATCTCACTCTTCAGATCCAGACTGAATTTGCTCATATCAACTTCCTGATTAATTTTACTTTCTCTCTTTCAACTGGTTTTCCGGATCCACCAATACGCAAACGATCCGGTGGTGCCCCATTTGTTGATTAAAATTTCAATACAATGTTCACAGATGGAAAAATGAAGCATATGAAGAAAAGAACACTGTCCGTACTGTGAAACATGGAGGAGGCTATGTTATGTTCTGGGGCTGCTTTGCTGCATCTGGCACAGGGTGTCTTGAATCTGTGCAGGGTACAATGAAATTTCAAGACTATCAAGGAATACTAGAGAGAAATGTGCTGCCCAGTGTCAGAAAGCTTGGTCTCAGTCGCAGGTCATGGGTCTTGTAACAGGATATTGACCCAAAACACACATCTAAAAACACCCAAGAAAGAGGAAAACACTGGACTATTTTCAAGTGGCCTTCTATGAGCCTTGACCTAAATCCTACTGAGCATCTTTGGAAGGAGCTGAAACATGCGGTCTGGAAAAGGCACCCTCATGAAGAGTTGGCCAAAATACCTTCTGAGAGGTGCAGAAGTCTCATTGACAGATACAGGAATCATTTGATTGCAGTGATTGCCTCAAAAGGTTGTGCAACAAAATATTAAGTTAAGGGTACCAGCATTTTTATCCAGGCCTGTTTATTTTTTTAAATAATTCTGTTGAAGCATGGTTGAAAAGCAATGTCTGACTTTCATTTGTTCATTTTCATAGACTTTGTATTTATTATTACTTTTGTCAGATTAAAATTATTTCTGTTACCATTTTGGGTTTTTCTTGCATTAACTGAGGGGTACCAACAATTTTGTCCACGTGTGTAAGATTCTTTGTCTTTGTCTTTCTTTCTCTCTATGACCATTCTTCTGTTTACTGGAAAAACCAAATTGTTTTCTGTTTTCAGATATGTAAGTGATTACAGGTCTGATTAAACACTGGGCCATGAGAGGGAGTAAAAGTGCTTCCTCCACTGTCCTATAAAAAGGATCTCAGATGTTACTTTTGGGTAGCATACCTCTTGGTGAGAGATTGCTGACTGTTAGACATGCCTCTACGATGCACTTGAAGACATTCTGCCAATGTACACCATTGGACTAAGAGAAGCTGGATGGTCATTTTGACAACTTGCCCATTATCTTGGCTGTTCTGTTAGGAGGTGTTGGGAGCAGTGCTTCCGTAAGGGCACGCACACATGCCGAACAGGCTCTGGATAGCCCAGACACACCACCAGTAGAGAGGATTGTTTGATCCACCAACAAACAGAAGCAGCTGCCACATTTTTGTTGTCCACCATCCAGACACAGGTGGTGCCTTTACTACACACTCCTGTCTCTGCCTGGACCATTTTCAGGCACTTAGCAGCAGGAAATGTGTTGCCCAGTACATGTCCTAACATTAAGTCAGCCACCATCGCCTTCGTTTGCAGTGGTGAATGCTGCAGTGGTGAATCGTTTGCAGAAAACTGGAATGCTATGGGCTGAAACCGTGTAATCTTTAGAGACAAATCCAGATTCCTTTTGGGATTTGACACTGTGGGGTTTGGCGTGGGTCAGGGTGAATATGTCTACCCTGGAGGAGGAACTAGTCCATCAGTCATTGCTCTGAAAGAAAAAGTGTTGCAGAACATTCTCCCCATCTGTCCTTCTGTCCCATAGACATGGACTATTATGTTTCTTAATGTTTCTTAGCGAAGCCTGACACTGCTGGCAGTCACTGTTGGGACAGTAACCCAAGCGACATATGCATTATAGGTATTTTCTTATGGTCTTCTCAGTTTAATGTGAACTAAACTTTTTGAGATGAACAGTCAAAGATTTGCACTACAATGGATGGATATGCTGCCGGCTAGGCACCGGCTCTCCAACAGCCCTGTCCAGGAATAAGCAGATAATAATGTGATTGAATGAATGAATAAGTGAAAGCTTCATTACCTAAAGTGTAAGACTGTAAACACATTATTTCAATGCATTCAATGCATATTTCAACACATTATTTTACTGCAGAAGCGCCCCTAGCGGGCCTGTATACGGGCCCAGTAGGTCGACATTTTTTGCATTCTTAATAACTTAAAACATTCTTAATACACAGTCCAAAACACAAACTCAAAATATTTAATACTATTATAACTACCTGCATACCGATTTTCAACCGTCTACATGCAGCCATTCGCCGGAAATCACATACCAAACACAGCTGTCCGCCATGTTTGTTTACAAAACACCCATACCTACTCAACTATTTTGCCTTTTAAAATATACTTAGGATGTAAAATAACTTTTGTTTTTATCATAGAAAATTCACTTACCGTCTAAACAACTCCATGATACCGTTAAACTCCAGATAAAATGTCAGTAAAGTCCTTTTTTTATTTGCTCAATCGTCCATTCATTTCCAATGTAACCGAAGACAGCGTTCTTTGGCTGTGTTCTAACTACAAAACACGATGTTCCCTCTAAAGGCCACATAAGATATCCCCTAAGGGCGGGCTCTGTAAGTACTCAGTTCGTTATTTGTTCGTGGGTTTCCATATGTCATTGGTTAGCGTTTTTTTCCAGCCAGTCAAATCATAAGGAGGTGGGAGCCATCACTAGGCAGTATGTAAATTTGCTCGTTGTGTGTAAGCGCTGATTGGACGACACCTCTTCCCTTGGAAAGCCAACAGTCTAAGCTTTTGAATGATATGTAACATGCCCCGCTCCGGCTCACAGAGCACAAAGGGGAGGGGTGGGAAATCTCACACAGGGGTGAGAAACAGCATGGAGGAGCAATGCAGAGGACTACATTTACAGTGATTTATTCACATAAATAGCAAAATAACGCTGAATTGTGACTGATATTTGTTTGTTCTATTACAGAAGACATTAAAAAAACTTGCAAACACTTGATTTTTGATGACAGGCTTTTTTTAATTCATATTTTTAGAGGCGATGACCCATTTTGAGACGAATGGTGATCAATACTAAAAAAGCTGTGTAAGTCTTGAATACTTTATTGTATCTGTTCCAAATTTTGGATTTAGCTTTACAAGTCCCTGCTGAAATAGAAAATGTACAGCATGGAAAATGTTCAATCACCAGCATCCACACACAAATTATTAACTTAAAAAATTAAAGGCGTTTTTTGATTTGCGACATTTTTTTTGCATTTAATCTTCCCAAATGTAATCTAAATGATGAAAATAGAAGACTGGAGGTGAATAAATATGTTGGCCCAAGTGTTTACTTCAATTTAAGCCCTGAGTGATCATTGTGTTATATGTAAAACCTAAAATAACCAGTGTTTAAATGTAATAGTGCAAATCGCTTGACAATGAGTTTTCATTCAATTACAGCAGCATACCACATGCCTCAAATAGACTTGGAAAACTAGGAAATATGAGCGTGGTCGAGCCTGAAGGAGATCTTGGCTAGTTGGTCTGTTGACTACTTCTTTAGCTTAATTTCTAATTCGGCGATACCGAACTACTAAGACTGCTTGACACACAAAAACTTAAATGTAAAATAAAACGCAAAAAGTCTAAAACTGTCTTGGGGTGCACAGTGACGGCTAGTGGCCACTGTTGATCCCCAATTGCGGTGTACTACCTTCCCTACAGTCTGGGGATTCCGCCAAGCTGACAGTAGAGGCCAGTATTGGTTCAGCCACGGTCGGGATCCTCAGACCATGCGATCGTGCCTGTATTGCTCAATCACCTATCAGTGGCTCTATCTAAGGGCTTTGTTTGGCACTGACAGGCGTTGTACCATCTCCTTTGCTCCTTGTTATTTTGCTGTATCTCGTGGTGTCTATGCCAGGTTTTTGCTGTGCTTAGGGACGCAACGATTTTTGTTAAGAGACTTTCGGGGGTCTCATTTGCGCTGCTGCTTCAGTGCCGTTCGGTGTCAGGGACTTTTGGTAGACTGGGCCCGCTTTAGGGGCTCAGCCGGCGTATGAATCAGGAGATTCGGAGGTAATAAAGGGCGTAGATTTAGCGTAGGGTCAGATCTGGCCGTGTTTTCGCTCCTACCGCCCGTTCGCGGCTTTGCTCCGGCATTTGGAGGTACACTCGCTCCGGCGTTGCGAGCCCCCGCGTGTCCCTCACCTGAACCGCCCCCTCTGTGCTTTTCAGCCTCGGATCCGAGCGGTAGGCTCGCCCTTGCTTTCGTCCGGACTCTGCGCGTCTGTTTCATGCTGTGTTACACACACAGGACCGTGTATCGCACCGCGCCGCTTCAGAGATTAAATTCGGTCTCTGAAGCCCGCACAGCGCGTCACCGCTCTCACGCTCAGGCTGCGTGGCTACGTTCAAGGCAGTCCTGATTCTGTGTTGAGAGCGATTCAGAGAGAGAGCTCATTCGCCGATTGCACGGGGCTCAGCTCGTGACTCTGAGCGCTTTCGGCTTGTTGGTTTCCAGCTCTCTCTCTCAGCGCTTACAGGCGCCTTATTGTATTTTTTTTTTCCTTTTCCCGATTTCGGTATTACGTTCCTTTCGTTTAATCAAAGCCCTGCCGTGCTTTCTAGCGCTGCTTCCTCTCCAGTCTAAAGGAGTATTTCTCAGTTTAGCCGCAGTATAAGTGCGTGTAAGCAGCCGTGCTTTCTAGCGCTGCTTCCCCCCCAGTCTAAAGGAGTATTTCTCAGTTTAAGCACAGTGTAAGTGCGTGTAAGCAGCCGTGCTTTCTAGCGCTGCTTCCTCCCCAGTCTAAAGAATTATTTCTCAGTTTAAGCGCAGTATAAGTGCGTGTAAGCAGCCGTGCTTTCTAGCGCTGCTTCCTCCCCAGTCTAAAGGAGTATTTCTCAGTTTAAGCGCAGTATAAGTGCGTGTAAGCAGCCGTGCTTTCTAGCGCTGCTTCCCCCCCGGTCTAAAGGAGTATTTCTCAGTTTAAGCGCAGTATCAGTGCGTGTAAGCAGCCGTGCTTTCTAGCGCTGCTTCCTCCCCAGTCTAAAGAATTATTTCTCAGTTTAATTGCAGTATCAGTGCATGTAAGCAGCCGTGCTTTCTAGCGCTGCTTCCTCTTCAGTCTAAAGGAGTATCTCACAGTTTAAGTGCTGCATAAGTGCTTGTAAGCAGCCGTGCTTTCTAGCGCTGCTTCCTCTCCAGTCTAAAGGAGTATTTCTCAGTTGAATCCCGTAACAGCATGTTAACGCTGCCGCGCTTCGCGCCCTTGGCAGGTGTTTTCGCCCCGCCTTTTGCTGCCCCTGTAGGCGCGTTTGTGAGCTTTGTGTGTGCGCGTCTGCTCGCAGATTCGGCAGTTTCGCTGACACACAAAGCCTCACTTTATTCTCTGTCTGTTGTTGATTTGTATTGCTTTAATTATCGTTTCGTTTATTTTATTCATTTCAGTTCATTACTACCATCTGGAGCTAACTGCGATTGGGTCCTAAAATCCTTTTCTTTTGGTTTTCACGATTTGCCACCGTTTCGGGTGCCGACTCGTAACAGAATGGTGCGACCAAACCAGGACCTAGCGTTAGCTCTTGGGACTTCTTTTAAGGAAGTCCCCACCTCTCGTGCGCGAGGTCAGCAATCGCTGATTGGGTCTCGTTTGACTCTTGGGGGTCCGTCCCTTAACTCCGATCGGGTTAGAGACTCTGTGTAGCATCTCGGATCCCCTGAGTTGTGCAGACCTTGCCGTGGTAGGCGTAGCGCCCCCCACGGTTCCAAGCGAGTGTTGCTGGCCCCGGCAGTATACTTGGGATCAGGGCTTGACCCTGCTGAAGCTCCCAACCCCACCAGGTTGGAGAATACCATCCACACAAGGTCTCCACCACCCGGAAATCACCCAGGGGAGTCAGTCCGTGGGCGAGTATGTGGAGGAATTCTGTGCCGCAGCCAGAGAGAGTAGCTTGGATGACCTGCTGCTCATGGCTGTCTTTGAAAGGGGCCTTGATGATGGTCTGGAACATGACTTGTTGCCATTTCTTCCCGCCGCCTCCCTGGCCACTTTGTGTGATTTGACCATCCGCACTGATGCGCGTGTTCGTTCCAAAACCAGGAAGGCCAAGGTGTTCTCATGCTTCCAGCCATCGCCCTTGTTTACTGGCCCATTAAGCTCTGTACCCAAGCACTTGGCGCCACCTAGCGCTGCTCTTGTGCATTCTGTGGACATTAACTCCACTCTGGAACGCTTGAGATCCCTGAGCAAACAGCTTACGCTGTTTATCCCAGTACCTGAGCTTAACATGGATACCGGTAATGTTCCCGAGCTCGCTGCGCCCGTTGACGCCGTACTTGGGCACATGGCGCCACCCAGCCGCGAACCTGAGCTACTACGCTCCGTTCCTGAACTCGCCGCGCCCGTTGACCCCATACTTGGGCACATAGCGCGGCCTAGCTGCAAACCTGAGCCATTATGCTCCGTTCCCGAGCTCGCCGCACCCGTTGATCTTGTACTTGGGCACATAACGCTGCCCAGCTGCGAACCTGAGCCATTACGCTCTGTTCCCGAGCTCGCCTCGCCCGTTGATCTTGTACTTGGGCACATAGCGCTGCCCAGCTGTGAACATGAGCTACTACGCTCCGTTCCTGAACTCGCCGCGTCCGTTGACCCCGTACCTGGGCACTTTGCGCCACCTAGTCTCGAACCTGAGCTACTACGCTCCGTTCCTGAACTCGCTGCGCCCGTTGACCCCATACTTGGGCACATAGCGCGGCCTAGCTGCAAACCTGAGCCATT